>JAATLQ010010476.1:0-26236 GCA_013421005.1 Heliconius erato x Heliconius himera
CCAACTCAACCAACTCAACCAACTCAACCAACTCAACCAACTCAACCAACTCAACCAACTCAACCAACTCAACCAACTCTCCGTACCCTCCGAACCCTCCGTACCCTCCGTACCCTCCGTACCCTCCGAACTCTCCTTTTTCTTTTTTATATTCCTTTTTCTTTTTTATTTTTTTATATTTTTATATTTATTATAAATATTTTTTTTTTTAAATGTAATTTTTTTTTTTATTATTATTTATAATATATAAAATAATATAATTTATAACGTGTTATAAATAAATAACGTGTTTTTTTAATTTAATTTTTTTTTTATTTTTTTTAATTTAATTAAGGTTTAGGTAATTCATAACATTGGCTCTTACGTGAGTGATATTCGTAATTCTTTACGAAATGTATGTATTTTGTATTTATTGACATGTTGTTGCCACTATAAATAAACTCCTTTTTTATTTATAAAATAATAATTTTGTAATATATTTTTTTTATAATATATTTAATTTATAATATATTTTTTTTATATTTATTTATTTTTTATTCAATAATTTATTATTCAAATAATAGGTACACAAAGTCAAAGTTAAAAATGAAATAAAAGGTAGTTCAAGAAAGTAATGTAAATAAACTAAACAGAAGCTTAATTGAGATCTTTATCCCACTTAATTTAGGTAACTGGAGTGGGATAGTCTCGTACCTCCGTCTGATGTTTTAGACAAAGACGCGTGGTGGGCGTTAAACGAGCAGAATACTCGACCATGTCCTGGCCTTTGGTTCTACTCACATGTGAACACATGACATATGTACAAAAAGCAATTTTAACATAAACACTTTTAGCAAGGTAGTTTCAAATAGTAGCTGAAGGCATAAATAACTGAATGATTTCTAAAGTAAGCAATTACAAATAGGTGTTAACCACATTCATAATTACGATAATAATTGATTAACTAAATAATCAATTACCCGAATAGTCGAGGTTATGTGGCAGAGTACGAGTAGTACTCTGAACCACACCAGAGCCAAGACTTCACGTAGATAATTAGAAATAGGTCTTAACCACATTTATAATTAAAATAACAATTAATTAATCAAATAATTAATTGTCCAAATAGTCGAGGTTAGCGAGTGGTGCAGCACGAGTAGTGCTCCGACCCACACCAGAGCCAAGACTGAATGTACAACGCCCGTGCAGCCTTTTATATCATCGTTCACAAATAAGTTGCAGGGTAGAATAATAAGAATTGATGACGCAATCGCGTCATAGTGGCGTGACTCCTGTACTCAAAGCATAAATTGCGCAGAAAGTGAAAATCTTAAGTTTTCAATTATTGTTTATGTGATGACAGAAAAAACTCGACAAAGATTTCAATAGTTGATATTCAATTACAGTTTACCTAGACAAATATGAAATAAAAAAGCATTTTTCTTTTAAATATGACTATTCTTGCAAGCTCAATCAAATCAATTCCAAAAGACTTAAAATTACAATTATTTAGTGCACAACAGAGTGGATTGGATTGGTGAACCAAACTAAAAAATAATTCATTTTGAGTGTTCTGTACCTCAAAAGAAAAAAACAGAATCCTTATAGGATCACTTTGTTGTCCGTCTGTCCGTTTTTAATTGTCATTATAAATGCATAACGCAGGCCATACACAGCTGTATCGACTCATGTTTCATTTATCCCTTACTCACAGCATTATTAATATTGACCATTTAATGTACATAAAAACTGTCATTTAGTGTTTTTAATTTTAATAAGTACTTTTGAAGCTGTAACACAGATTTAAAATTGCATTACTAAAAATGTTTGCTGCGCTATATGGCTCGACGCCCGCCACGCGTCGTTTGCTTATAAAAGTGCACCCGCCACGGCCGCCTGGCTCCTTTCCCACGGGCCGAAAGATAGACAATTACTGATTCGACTTGTAATAATTACTTTTTAAGTAATGACTAGTGTCAACAGATTCCAAATGCTTGTATTTATTATTACTATAAAAGTAATTATTAAAATGTAAATCTGTAATGAAAACTATTATTCAAACATTGGGGCAACATACTTGTTGTAAATTATTTAAAAGTTTTTACAATTGCCATACTGACGGCTGATCACTTGCAGCACTGATAACTTTTGTCAATGTTGTTGACAACGTTGATGTCAAAAGATTTAAAGTTTTGTTATTGTGTTGTTTGTATTTTGCTCTTTTATCGGTTAACTTATTTTGTTCTGACTCTTAGTGTGTTATTCGGACTTTAATAGTGCTGCTCACTTTTTTTAAGATCTGCTACGTACGATATTTATCCACAACTCGCAAAATTTAAGATATTGGAGTGAAAACAATTTACATCGAAGTCGAGAAGCTAATCACCAATACATTTATATATATACTAGCGACCCACTCGCGGCTTCGCCCGCTTATACTACTGAATTATCTCTATCTCTTCTCTATCTCTATATCTTATAAAATAAGAACGCATTTCGTCTCTGTCTGGCCTTTCTAAGCGATCTTCTTCTAAACCACCCAATGGATTTTGATGCGGTTTTCACCATTAGGTAGAGTATTTCTCAGGGAAGGTTTATATATATTTTATTATAATTGGACATAAATATGATAAATGTGCATGCTTTAATGGTAAGTCTTACATGAAAATAATGTACTAGAGTATTATTCCTCTTAATAAGATCTACAAAAAAGTCAGCGACAGCATATTTGTATCTTCTAAGGATAAACTGAGCATATTTCTGTCTAAAAATAGTAATTTGAATATATTTTTTATTGTGAGGGATGTTTGTCCATAATGGTATCAATCCTTATCCTTTTAAAACTTTATTAATTTTCTACGTTAAACGAAGATAAAAATTGTCCTTTACAGTAATTGGAAATTACGAATAGTTTTAGAGAAAAACGCATATAATTGTTGACACATCGCGCCGGCTATAAACCGCAGATTTGGCTCATGTTTCGTTAATCTCTTACTCATAAAGCATATAAATAAGTATATTAGTTATGTTGGCCATTTAATGGAGATCAAAACTGTCTTTTACTGTTTTTCATTTTAATAAGTACTTTAGAAGTTGTTACAATATCAAAAAATCCTTGCTGCGAAACGGCTCGCCACACGCCATGCATCCCCCCGCGCCCCGCGATGCGTCCGCCGCGCCCGTCTCCTCGCCTGCCTCTGTAGCGAAGTAGATTTAGATGCGATTGTACGTATTGGATAATTAGAGTTTAATGTATTATTTCAGCGCGATATATTTAGTTTCATCTTTTTAGATTAATAGAATAGTAGATAGTCTTTTGTTTATCATTTCTTTCGTTTAAGTATCCTGTTGTTTATTTTGTTTACTCTTCTTCTGTTCTTTTATTTTTTTTGACTTTTTTAAACATTTCCTTTTTTAATTTAATTATGCCACGAAAAAGTCGTTCATAGCTCGTAGAACAAGAAATGTTTCACATAATAGCTTTAAAAAAAATTAAACAAATGTAAATAATACTAAAAATCTTAATAAAAAAAATTAAAAGTATTTTCGAAAAGTATTTTAATTGAGGCCGGTCGTGGCGCAGCGGCACGAGGCGTGACTGCAAAACTGACCGGTTGTGGGTTCGATCCCCACTCGAGGAGTTGAAATATTTACTTAAATTTATATTTCCATTTCTTCGCTCTGGTGTCGAGGTTAAGCGCGGCGTTGAGTTCTGCCACTCAAGACGCAATGCCTCCAGAATTCGGCAGAAAATGGGGAACGGAGTGTCTTAACACTAGGTTCCCTCTGCCTACCCTGCTGTGTGCGGGATACAGCGTGAAGCTAATTTAATTTATTTTTTTTTTAAATTTGAATTAATGACAGTACCATGTACTATGAACTATTACAATGATTTTTAATTATCTGTGACCGTCTTGTTGTTTACTTTATTTTGACGCCTTTAGATTTTGAGTGATTATTAAGTATTTTAAAGGTTCAGTACATCCACCACCATATCTATAATTCATAATATCACTCAAAATTTACTGCTTCATATCATTCGTGTTTTTTCTACTATACGTGACACTGGCAGATTATTTTGCGCCTGTCATCGCAAAATCAAGCCGTTATTTAAAAAAAAAAAGTATTTTAAATTGTTTGGATGTTATTTAATATTAATTTTATCATTGTGTGTCAGTATTTTGGGGTACCATCAAAAATATATTCATTTAAGACTAGAAACAAACAAATGAGGAGTTTTTGAAAAATGTTGAATATAATTTTGTGGGTGGTTTAATAAACCTGCATGAGGAGATGAAATATTTATTTAAATTTATATTTCCATTTCTTCGCTCTGGTGTCGAGGTTAAGCGCGGCGTTGAGTTCTGCCACTCAACACGCAATGCCTCCAGAATTCGGCAGAAAGTGGGGAACGGAGTATATTAACACTAGGTTCCCTCTGCTAAAAAAAAAAAAATAAGAGCTTTGAACGTTGTTTAGATTTATTATAAAAAAAGGGAATTGCGTGACAAAGAACGAAAAATATCATTCTTTCTCTTTCGGTTATGTGTTATATTAATGAAAAGTTGTTAATCGACAACGCTTATTAGTATTTGACTCCAGCGGATTTAGGTACTGTTAGGTTTTTAATGTCGCATATACGGCGACAACGGAGTGCTAACAAAGGGATATATTTATTTCTGTGTGTACATATATTTTAAACATTGTATTGAAAAGGTCGAATTCATTTGTATTTATTTTATTACTTGCCTTTAACTGTTCTACTTTTATATTTATTTAAAAAATTATAGGTAATATTTATTCACGATTATGGAAATATTTAAAAATCGGATTGATTTGTTACCATAACACTGAGATCATCACTATTTTTCAAATCTCTTGTTTTACAAGCAATGTACTATCGACTCTTGTCGCAATTAACAAACAACTGGAAAATCTTAGATCGGAACGGAGAAGTATTTTATTTTATATAATTATATATTTTTTTATAATTTTCTCATAAATAAAATGTGTTGCAATGTAATTATTAATATTTATTTTAGGTGTATGTCAGTTTTACAATTTACTAGCATCAAAATTTGTTTGGAGTAATCGTAATTCTGATTTCAATGTACCTAGTAAAGTACGTGATACAGGTAAATCATTTGATTTATTTGAGAGATGGACTAATTAATAGTTAACATTAATTAAAAAACAAATTTAACTAAAAGAAATCAGCTTCACGCTGTATTCCGCGCACAGCAGGGTAGGCAGAGGGAACCTAGTGGTAAGACACTCCGTTCCCCACTTTCTGCCGATTTCTGGAGGCATTTCGTGTTGAGTTTCAGAACTCGACGCCGCGCTTTGCCACGGCACCAGAACGAAGAAATGGAAATATAAATTTAAGTAAATATTTCATCTCCTCGAGTGGAGCTTGAACAAACAAACCAATCGGTTTTACAGTCACACTTTGTGCCGCTGCGCCACGACTGGCCTTTAACAACTTACGTATTTTAAAATCCAAATACAGATTTATTTCTTTTTGAATTTATTATTGAATTTTCATAGGTTCCCGTGTAACATTATAAGACTCGTTTCTATTTAATTTTAAAACAAAGACCGCGGGTGTAGCACCAACAGCATCCTAAATATGATTTCTAACAGATTAGATTGTGTGTACGTGAACCATTGTTGGTGTTGAGTTTTTGAGTGAGATGGAGAAGGAACTTAAATACTAACATACATATTAAGTCTTTTATTGTCACTAGCAAGATGAGTCATAATTATTGTACTTGATATAAATGAAAATATAATAAAAACGATTATACAATTATATGTTTCAGACACATTTCAACAGGAAGAGAGGAAGAAAGTAAAATTTTCAGAATCACTTCGAGAATTAAACATTCATTATTCAGTTATCTGTGACATAGTCAGAGACTCAATGCAGCTGGACGGGGTCGTACTGTGTCTTTTTATTATTTATTTTATCGTGCAGTTTCAAATAAATGTTTTTTACGTGCTGTTTTGGAAAATCTCTACTAAACGTAATTAATATTGTAATTATTTGCTAATTTTTACACTTGAAATACAGATTGCCTTTATCTCTAATTAATTTGTGAAAGGAGAAAGGAAGAATCAGTTTAATTAAGTAATGCTGTACAATTATTTAAATATTTAGTTAAGAAATTGAATAAAATATAAAACTTGACTCAAAAATATTAACAACACAAAATATGTATTTCTTCGCATAAAACATCGCATCTACATTCTAATATAGACGTAGAAAAATAAAATAATTTTTAACAAAACTAAAAACTGTCTTTGAACTGGAAACTAAAAAGTAAAAAATAAATTTACTTAGCATGAAGTGAAACGATTTTTTATTAAATATTTTAAAATTTTGAAGTCGGTGCCATGTACTTAATACAAATAGGCTTAGTAGTTTGATATTGTAGTAAGGTTGTTGTAGTTTGTAGTAAGGTTGTCGACTTCAAAATTTTAAAATATTTATTTAATTATTTTTCTTTAAGAAAATCAAAATAAGTTTCACTTATGCTAAGTAAAATATTTTTTTATTGTTTGAAGTCTGTTATTTTTTTGTTAAAATCTAATTTATTTTACGATTTTTAGTGATGGGTAAATCTAAAACCAAATATCACATTATATCATATTCACATTGTATTTCGCACACAGCAGAGTAGCAAACCTATTCGAAAAGCAAAACCTTAAAAGGATCCATGAGGGATGAGGCCAGTCATGGCGCAGTGGCATAAAGTATGACTGTAAAATCGACTGGAGTTGGGTTCGGTCCCCACTCGAAGAAATAAATTTTTTACGTACATTTATATTTTCATTTCATCGCTCTGGTGTAGCACGGCAAAGCACAACGTTGAGTTCCGCCACTCAACACGCAATGCCTCCAGAACTTGGCGGAAAGTGGGGAACGGTGTGTCTTAACAATAGTTCCTTCTGCCTACTCTGCTGTGTGCGGAATACAACGTGAAGCTGATATTTGGTTTTAGATTTACCCATCACTTAAAATCGTAAAATAACTTAAATTTTATATTTCTATGGTCTTCATCATAAGTGCCACATCATTAAATTGTGCTTTTCGAAAGCAAACATACGAGTCATTAAAAAATACCCAAATCCTTTTAATGCCTATGAAATTAAAAGTTCCCTCGATTTCTTCAGGATTCCATTATCAAATTTTGACATAGTCACCATGGCACCACCTGTGAGGTATACGCTTTCAAAAAAAATTATCCTAATCGGTTCAGGCGTCTTTGAAAAAAAATAATAAAAATCCGAGGAATTGAGAACCGTCTCCTTTTTGTGAATTCAGTTGTTAATATAATATATGAATAAATAAAATAAATAACAAAACGAAAAACCTTTTCTCGAGTATACAGAACCAATAACCATCACATACGGTCAACCAATTCATAATTGCTTTGCGATAGTTTAGTAAACTAAGTGAGATATTGAAATAAATATTAGAATTTAAAAAACTAACAAAATTAAAAAAAAAAAATCCCCTGACTAAAAATATCAGTACCTTATCTTGCCAAAGTCCTTGTAGCTCTTTAATAAGTAATTAGATTTTCATAAAACACAATGATCCAAGAACCACTGCGATGAACATGGCTTTCCATTAAAACCAGCCTTACTCAAATCGGTTCATTGATTCAGGACTTACGGTTCGGCATATTAAAACACAGGCAGACACACAGGTAGGCAGACAGACAGACATGTCAAATTTATTCTCTCTCTTCTGTTTGCGTGAAGGATCAAAAACTCTAAAAGTTAGCATATCCATCTATCTACATTCTAATCATCAAACACGATATCTCTGCCGTAATTAGGTAAGCATACTACAAATTTCAGATACCAGAGATACCAGCAGAAGTTGATTATTCTCTTTCACTATCCAAGATAAGAGAAATATCAAACGGTTAAACATTTTTTCGGACATGGCTAAGAACACTGTCACATTTGAAACAAAAAATAATAAAATGAATTTGGTTACTCCGTTTGAGAACTATGATGTCACAAATAAGACAGACAAGAACATACATACATACAATATAAATAGACACGTCAAACAACCCTCGCTTTTCATCGGGGCTTAAAAAAGCATTATCACATTTTTTACGTATAGCATAGATCGGCAGAGAGAATTTGTTAGTTTCATTATTTTAGTAGTTTTGTATATTAATAGATCTATTAATAAGTTTGTATATTAATAGATCTATAATTAATGAAAAAGGGGAAAATTGAATTACTAGTGATCACTAGTAATTCAATTTTCCCCTTTTTCGAGACATCTTGTAATGAGTACAGGAATCCTTTGCCGCACTTCGTCTAACAGAGCAGGAAAGTGAAAACAATTAAAATATGATCATTTCCCCAAGTGGGGATCGAACCCAAAACCAAAGCGTTTATTTAGCGTTTAGTTTACAGATATTGAAAGTTCTTAATTATTTAATTATTTTATGTTATCTTTAATGTTTCTTGACAGTTTCTCTTTATCAGAACATCACAGCCACTTTTTCATTGATATGGATATTTATTATTGGAAAATATTTCGTAATACTTGTAGAGCCTTTCCACCGCACGTTTAATGAAGTAAGTAAATTTTTAGATATTATTTTGACTAATGTTTTATAAATCGTAACTCATCGGTGTTTGTACATGGAAGATACGTTAAAAAAATTATTATTACTGACATTTAACAATGTAATAGAACTTGGTCAGCTTGTCTATTTGTCTGTGCGTTTGTTCACGCTAATCTCAAAACGACTACGATAAACCGGTTTATCTACACTTTTGTATTTTAGCAAATATCCCTTAACATTTAGTACTTGTTTTATTATATTCGTTTCATAAATAAAAAAAGTTAAAGTTGGCGGAACTCAAGGCCGCGATTTGCCTCGAGACCAGAGCGAAGAAATGAAAATATAAATGTAAGTAAATATTTCATTTCCTCGAGTGGGAATCGAATCCTCAAACAGTCGATTTAAGAGTTACACTTTGTGACCCTGCGCAACGACTGGCCTGCTTAATAAATTACTTTTTCAAAATAAAAAATAATATGTTTTTTATCATATCTACAAATTCAAAATGTTCAAAAGAACACTATAATACCACAGTTTTAAAGCTGTAAGCTGTAAAGCTGTAAGCTGTGTGTAGCTACCCGTTCGCAGCTTCGCCCGCTTGAACTACACATATGTTTATTTATGTGTATTTAAGAAAAAATCCGCCAACCGCGAGCCAGACTCGCCCACAGAGGGTTCTGTACTACTTTCAGGATTCTGATTGGGAAATATATTATAGGTTTAGGTTTTTATGTCGCGGTGAATAAAGTTAACAAAGTTAAGTTTGCTACCCGCAAACTTAATCTAATGTAATATAATCTTGCTTCACGCTGTATCCTTAGCGGGATAGTCAGAGAGAACGGAGCGTCAAACGTTACGGTCTCAGCATACCTCTTTCGCCTCGCCCAATGTCATCAACCTCTTCATATGCTTTTACGTGACCTTTCTTCAGTATCTTTGATATATATATATAATATATATATATATATATATATATATATATATATATATATATATATATATATATATATATATATATATTAATGGGGGGCACATTCGAACGAAAAATTCTATAGTTTTTGACTTCTTTACTATTTCACAATGCTTAGTCCAACTATTGTGCCATACAATCGTAGCATCATATGTAGAAATATATATAAGATAAAGATGCAATATCAATTTCAGTAGCAGTAGTCAAATGTTCAAAGGGGGGCCCTTGCGGGGTAGCTTTGAACATATACGGGGCAGTTTTGAAATATCATCGAATTCAATGAAATTAAAAGGTTTATCAAACTTTTAAGTAACTCTATTATTAAACTTAACATTAGAAACGATGGGGATCAAATATCAGTACCATGTTAACTTAAAAAAATATATTTTTTTTTAATATTGCGATTGTACTAGTACTAGTGTCAAATAACTTTAATATTATTAATAGACTTTAAAAAACGTACGTCGTAACTCAACAACTGGCTCTCATATATCAGCGGTTACAAGTGACACGTGTGCAGGTTACTGCTGCCACTAATCAAAAAAAATCTACCAAAATTTCTTTTTAAAATAGTTCTGTTAACACATATTTTCAAAGGTGCCCCTGTTCAAAGCTACCCCCCTCTCCCCTATATATATATATTATATATACGTGTTATATATATATATATATATATAACACGTATATATAATATATATATATATATATATATATATATATATATATATATATATATATATATATATATATATATATACTTACACATATATATAATTACACATATATATATATAATTACACATATATTTATATATATATATATATATATATATATATATAGACACAGGGAGAGGCGGAGGGCGACTTTAATATATTTTTAAACTTTGAACTGTTTTTTTGCAAAATAAAAGAAATATACATTTAAAAATATTATTTATTGTAGATGCAACGAACTATAGTACTGGCCAACAGCCTTAAAGCTGCTGTGATAGACGATGAAAGAGCAAAAAATGAAGTTGAAACTTTTCAACGTCTGCTGATACTAAACAAAGCAACATTTTCACCGCTTAATATTTTTACTATTAATAGATCACTTATTCTGAAGGTATGAAACAACTACGAAGTTCACCAACAAATAATCCTTCATATAAGCAACTAGTGTTTTCTTTTTATGGTTCCGTACCTCATAAGAAAAGATGGAATACTTATAGGATCATTTTATTGTCTTTTTGTATGTCAATCTTCTGTCTATTTGGCTGACGACCATTTCTCTCAAATTCGTGTGGTGGTATAAAGCTGAAATTGATATCAAATATCTAGGTGAATGGTCCCTTGAAGCATGGAAAAAAATAAGCTTTTAAGTCAACGCAATCAAAAAAATAGAAGCGTCTATGCACCATCCTTAATTTTGTTTAGGTTTCTTCCAGAAATTTCCAGAACACTCAAAATGAGAAATTGACGCTTTAAATTAATTACAGGTACTTGGTGGTGCGTTGACGTATGTTGTGACGTGCTTGACTTATGGACCGGAAATGAAAAGTCCTGACTCGTATCTCAATAAATATTTTTTTAAAAATGCTAGTACAGCTTAAAATCTCCGCACATAATGCTATAAAAGATATCTAAATGATCGCTTATAAACACGTTCATATGTGAATTTATTATAATATTAATAATAATTTATTAATCTACGACAAGATGAATGCATAAATAAAGTAATTTTTGCTATCTATATAAAGCTGAAGAGTTTGTTAGTTTAACATGCTAATCAGGAATTCATAAATCGAGGAAGGATTCTCACTATAACGCCGGTTAAGGTTCGTTCTCACTCCGATCTCATATTTGAGTATGAGAAGTAATCTTTTACGCGTGATTGGACCGAAACTCAACCGTGAGAATAGTAAGAATGCTATTATTCCTCTTATAAGAATATTTTTAACTGACTGAGATTGGACCGGGATTGGGAATGAATTTTGACTGGCACTACAGTGTGAATTCTCCCTAATTGTGTCTATATGATGTTACCTTCTGTTGTCAGAGCTTTTTTTCTTGTATCTCTCTCACTATGAAGGCCGTAAATAATAGAAATATAGTTCAATTTGACATCCGATGTATTTTTAATAAAAACAATTGTATAGTCTACAATAGGAACGAATAATATATAATAATAGATCTTAAATGGCTACAGCATTGTGTGATATTAAATTTTGAAGTAATAACTTCTTTTTTAAAACCCGCGAAATATAGAAAAATTAATCAAATTTGAATGTTTTAAATTGGCATATTTCACGGTTCAAATATTCACTTATATTAGTTTTTTGATATCATGTACTCCAACAGTACGTTGGAGTGTGAAACCCAACGTAGCAATTTAAGCATTTAATTTAGATAGTGAATCACCCATAACTACTTATCACCATATCGTATTTTTCATTATGTTGTCGTAGTGGCGTCAATTAATGATTATCATAGAATTAGGTTAAGTGTTAGAACATGTCACATAATAGATTAAAGAAATACTTGATACACAAGCACCTATACTTATGAATAAAAACATCGTGCAACTTTAATATGTTTTTTTTATTGTAAATATATATATTTTTTATTCTTTATTGTGAACCCTCATTTAAAAAAAATCCGGAGTAAAAAATAGAAAGACTTGCATGGTCGTACTATACAAGATCCATAGCAATATACGGTAGAATCCTCTAAAATGTCATTGATATGCAGAAGGAAGATGATAGGGGACAGTGCGCAGCCATAGGGGACGCCAGCGTTCACGGACATGTTATAAAGCGCCTCGTGCCACACTTGAACGAAGGATTTCACCATGTCCTAATCTAACTAATTGCTAGGCCCTCTCCTTTACTTTCAATAGACGCAGCCCAGCGGTGGGTTATGTAAATCAGAAGATTCCTTGAGCGACAATGCGGTAGCCATATTGACGGTCATTGATATTGATATGTACAGCATGCTGGGATCCACAAAAGAAAACTATACCTCTTGTTTTTTGTTCCGGGTTCCGTACCACAAAAGCTAAAAGCGGAGCCCTTATAGGATGCTCTCTATGACTTTTGAGAGTAGGGAGGTGATAGCAATAGGTCTGTTTTTGGTTGGATTGGAACCGTTGAAACAAAATGATAATAATTATTATCCTTTTAAATACTCTTTTAATTTTCTACGTTAAACGACGATAAAATTTGCCCTATACACTATTTTGAAATTACAAATAGTTTTAGAGAAAAACGTATTTAATTACTGACATTACTCTTTCTATAAAGTTACCTTGGCCATTTAGTGTAGGTCAAAATTGTCAAAACTCAGAAATAAACTCTTCATATGACAAAGTACATTTTAAATAAACATTTTTCAATATTTCAAACATTCAAGTATGCTCTGCTGGCAGTTTTTCCAGAATACTGGTCTTTTTTCAAGATAAATGTCATATACCTATTATTATTCTAATGTAAAATGAAGAGTTGTCGCATCTGAGCACGACATTACTATTTTTATAAATCGCCAAAAAAAGAGCAGAAAAAACTTGAGGAGTCTACCAACAGGTCATGTATCAAAAGAAGACATAAACTGTTTTTTATTTGCTCTTCAACATCGTATCACAAAAATTCCAATAGAGGCTACAAATATCCAATCCTGTTATGATATAAGCTATAACTTTCAGCCTCTCAAGCAAGAATAAGCTCGTTAAGAAAAAACAACACCGAGTTTTCAGTGATAAAACAGTAGTATTAATTAAAAGACGATCTGAGCTAGTGAATATGAAAAATAAGGATAAGATTATAAAGAAAAAAATAAGCAATATATATAAAGAAGTTAGTAAATCAATCAAAACAGATTACAAACAATACAGAAAAAATGTCATTACCAAAAATTTTAAGAAATATAGGACCACAAAGAAAGCATTTAAAAGTTAAACTTAAGCAAAGATTGGATTCAGAACTTACAATACGATAGTAAAGAAACTAAGTCAAGAATTGACATAATAGAATTAGCAACAAAATTTTACCAAGACTTATATAGAAGAAGAGATAAAGAAGACAAACCCAATGAGCACACAAACAACAGGTTCTGATGGCATAACTAACGAAGCGATAAAACTGGGAGCTCCCATACTAACGAGTCATTTTACACGATTTTTTAATATGGTACTCGACATAGGAATTGTCCCAAAACAATGGTGTACATCGGATATAATCCTCTTGTACAAAAAGGGCAACCCGTTGGACATAAAAAATTATAGACCAATTAGCTTAATGTCTAACATGTACAAACTATTTGCATGAATAATATTAGTTCGTATTAGAGACAATATAGACAGCAAACAACCAATCGAACAAGCAGGCTTTCGGTCTGGCTTTGGCACAACAGACCATATTCAAACACTGGACCAAGTTATCGAAAAATATAGGGAATACGATCAGCCACTATACTTAGCATTTATCGATTATAGCAAATCTTTTGATACTATAAGCCACCAGTCCATTTGGAATGCCTTAAATATGTGTGAGGTACATCCGAAGTATTTAAATATCATAAAAAGTATATACAATAACTGTACAAGTACTTGAATCGAGAGGAAAACGGATAAACATAGAAAGAGGAGTGAGACAAGGCGATCGACTGTCATCAAAGTTGTTTATTGCTGTATGATAACGTGTTCAAAAATATACATTGGGAATTTCAAGGGATCTACGTTAATGATCATTTTCAAACGCATCTCAGATTTGCAGATGACATTGTTCTCCTAGCCGAAAGACCAAAACAATTAGAAATTATGTTATATACATTAGATAAAGAAAGTAATAAAGTAGGATTGGAAATAAATGTAACTAAAACAAAAATTTGAGGCCGGTCGTGGCGCAGCGGCACAAGGTGTGACTGTAAAACCGCCAGTCGGTTCGACTGGTTGTGGGTTCGATCCCCACTCGAGGAGATGAAATATTTACTTAAATTTATATTTTCATTTCTTCGCTCTGGTGTCGAGGTTAAGCGCGGCGTTGAGCTCTGCCACTCAACACGCAATGCCTCCAGAATTCGGCAGAAAGTGCGAAACAGGAGTGTTAACACTAGGTTCCCTCTGCCTACCCTGCTGTGTGCGGGATACAGCGTGAAGCTGATTTATTTTTTAAAACAAAAATTATGACGAATAGCGCTAAAATACCCATTAAAAGTAAAGATTGCAACATAGAATATGTGGAAAACTATATATATTTAGGGAAACAAGTATCATTTAATAAAGTAAATAATGAAGAAGAAATTGAAAGGACAATAAATATAACATGGAAGAAGTTTTGGTCTCTCAAAGAAATTTTGAAAGGAAATTATTCCATTCATCTGAAGAAATGACATTTCTCTTCTACCTTGCTTATTGTACGCTAGCCCAACGTGGATTTTTTACGAGAAAACTGAAACAAAAAATTCAGATAACACAACGAGCTATGGAAAGAAGCATTTTAAAAGTAAGAAAAATACAGAAAATAAGAAACGAAGTCATTAGAAGTAGGACTAAACTAACGGACACGTTATCTCAAGCCCTGAAGCTTAAATGGCAATGGGCAGGTCATATATCACGCTACTCTGATCAACGCTGGACCATACAAGCTACAAAATGGAAAGGTCCTATAGGTAAGAGAGAGGTAGGCAGGCCAACAAGACGGTGGACTGATGACATAATAGATATTGCGGGAATAAATTGGACGACTATAGCAAAAAATAGAGAAGAATGGAAGAGGATGGAGGTCGAGGCGGCTGAGGTCGTCATATTTGGCGATTTTAATGCGCACATGCAAATTGGCTTTGATCACGCACCACCGACCACGCGGGGGCTATAATTGACCTTGTTATAGCGAACGGATTATCGCAATTGGTTGAGTCGGCTACGCGACTCTCGGACGTAGACAACCACAATGCCTCCTTATTGAACCTTCTGCTGACTTCACATCCGGGACAGTACCAAGTTGTCGTCGATGCCCCTTTGGGATCTTCTGACCGCTGCCTGGTACGGAGTGTCGTGCCCATTAAGCGAGGCAGTTGCAGAGCATCCGCAACTCGTCGTGTTTGGCACTACAAGTCAAGCAGATAGAGAAGAGAGAAGCAGATTGGGATGGGATGCGTACATTTTATTCATCTTATCTCTGGGGGCCGGTTTGCTTCTCTTCTGATGATCCTAGTACCTGTGCCGCTGTTGTTGCCGACGTGGTTCTACAGGGCATGGAACTTTATATTTCTAGTACTGTAGTGCCAATCGGTGGAAAGTCACAGCCTTAGTTTGATACGTTTTGCAAACTTGCTGCCGATAGCAAACGCGAGGCATATCAAATCTGGACCGAGGCACTGGTTACTAAGGATCCGGAGGTGAAAGCCTCAAAAAGGAAGTATGACCGAGACTCTACGTTCTCTAAGCGGAAAATTGCAGAGCAAGGTTCGAGCATATCGCCAAAATCGGCGAGAAGCTTGAGAGCTACCCGTACGGAACTCATCAGTTCTGGGCGCTCGCAAAGGCGGCACTTAGCAAATTTAGCCTGCCTTCGCTTCCGCCATTACGCACAGGAAATGATATCTTGGTCCACACGGCAAAAGGGAAAGCCGATCTCCTGGGCGGTCTCTTTGCCTGAACTTTGGATGACCAAGGAATAACGCTGCCGACCATTGGTTTATCTAGAGGATCACCGATTGATTCATGAACGACAATATGGCTTCCACCATGGTCTCTCAACTGGTGATCTTCTGGTTTACCTAACCCACTGCTGGGCTGCGGCTATTGAAAGCAAGGGAGAGGGCCTGGCAGTTAGTTTGGATATGGTAAAGGCCTTTGATCGAGTGTGGCATGGGGCGCTCCTTGCTAAACTTCCATCCTGTAGGCTTCCCGAGAATTTATGTAAGTGGATCGCCAGCTTTCTCACTGGGCGTAGCATCAAGGTCGCTGTCGACGGTTTTTGCTAAAAAACATAAGCCCGTGAACGCTGGCGCTCTCCATGCTTCGTCGTATGACTCTGCCAAACTCTCTCGTTGACATCATTTGGGAATCGCACATTCCATTGTAGTTGTAGAAGATACATTATCGTTCTCCAGAACCGTTCGCGTTGGAGTCTCGCTAAGCTCCACTCTTTTATCAATATTATACGCGCTTTACATCAGAGATATTCCACATAGATAAAGTCGTTGCGATGTATGCCGACGACACCGCCCTTTACACCACGAATCGCTCTGCTTGGATCCTAGTCGAAAGACTGCAACGAGCAGCCGACGCCTAGGCGATTGCTTCAACAAGTGGCGGTTTGAGGATAACCCAGAGAAAAGCGTAACCGTCCTATTTCCTCGTAAGCATTACGAGATCGTATCCAGCTGATCCCCTGGTAACCCATCCAACTCCTGGTCACCTGGGAACCGATCTCACATCAAATACCTAGGCTCTTTGCGTATACATTGTGTGTTAAATAAATTTGGACAATTATTCCACAGAATTTCCAACATTAATTTCAGTCCATAATTAAATATATATACAATTATATTGAACAATATCAAATAGCGTAGAATTGGACAAACCGCTATAACAGATTTTTTTTTAACATGTGTTTTGAATATTTTGTACATATGAGCTGACTATTTTTATTATACACGCTATTATTAATATTATCAATAATCTAATATCAAAACAAAGTACAGAGTACAATGTGTATACATTGTAGTATTACGATTCTAAATGATTTTAAACATACAGTAGAACGTTCAGCATAATTGTAGATAGATTTCAACGTTTTAATTTTAAGACAAAACATTTTGTATATATTAGGTGTCATTTGTTTCAATACTCTATCGTAATTTCCGCTAGCCTTGTCTATAATCTACGGGATTGTACTAAATGGTTTTGATAAACTTTTATATTAAACATCCATGTATTTTTTTACATTTTATTGATTGTTACAATTAAAAGAGTACTTTTGGCTTCATATGTAATTTAGTAATCTAACTTTGTATATGAGTATATTTAATAGAAAATAAATATTTTTTTGTCAGTGACACAATACGGCAGAGCGAGGCTGAAAGTATCGATTTTGACAAATAATTACACTAAGCGTACATGATAGCTACAAATGACAATGTCTGACAATGGGTCACAACAAACTTTTTTGTTATTAGCATATATAATAATGTAAGTAGCTCGAGAACAAAAAATGACTGAAATATTAAACAATGGTTTAACCAGCTCAGATCAAGAAGTTGCATGTGTATTTGAAAAAATCTTTGCAGATATTCCAGTTTCAACAACCGATAAACTTATATCCTCCACAACCATCGCTGAATCATTACATAAGGGGAGCGTACATAAATGTAGTGTAGATTTTAAATTTAGACCAGTCAATTCAAGAGACATCATTAAGACATTTAAGTCCCTAGATATCAATAAAACGACGGATCTATGGGGTATTTCTGTCAAATTGATTAGTCATATAATAGGCGCTGTTGCTCCTCACCTCGCAACTATATTTAATAATTGTATAGAGTATGGTGTGTTTCCTGAACTAATGAAATTTAGTAAAGTCATACCTATATTTAAATCGGGTAGTATATCTCCCCATAATTTTCGATTTGTTTCTATAATACCCTCGTTTAGCAAGATTTTTGAGAAAATTATTCTAAATCAAATATTACTGCATTTTAATTTATTTTCATGCATGATAAACAATATGGTTTTACTAAATGTCGTTCAACTACAGATGCTGGTATAGGTCTTATAAAGAATATATATGAGGCTTGGGAGGGATCGTAGGATGCTCTTGGCAAGTTTTGTGATTTGTCCAAACCCTTTGATTGCGTACAGCATTCAATATTGGTCATGAAGCTACACTACTACGGTACAAGAGATGACACTTCATTGATTTTCAAAATAAAAAGATGACAAATCGTATATGACGATGTAATAAACAATGCTCTCTCAAAAGTAGTACATTGGTTCAGTGTTAATAACTTACTATTGAATAGTAAAAAAACGAAATATATTATTTTTAGAACACCTAACACGAAAGTTGTTAAAGCCGATGTACTCTTGAATGGTGAATACGTAGATCCTGTCGATTCTACGATATTTCTCGGTATCACCAAAGACTCCAAATTACAGTGGGGACCCCTTATTGATGGATTGGCGAATAGACTTAGCTTCGCAACTTTCGCGGTCAAAAAAATTAGATCATTAACTGACGTAGAAACGGCTCGACTTGTTTACTTCAGTTACTTCCATAGTATTATGTTCTATGGGATTTTACTTTGGGGTAATGCAGCCGGTATTCAACCAATATTTGTCCTGCAGAAGCGAGCTATTCGTGCAATCTATAATTTAGGTCCTAAAGACTCCTTAAGGCAAAAGTTTAAAGAAATTAATATATTGACAGTTGTATCTCAACATATTCTTGAAAATGTTATGTATGTTAAGAAAAAAATTAATTTGCCAAAATTGGTGATGTTCAATATATTAACATTAGGAATAGGCTTAATTTTTGTGTAACTCGGTTGCATCGAATCCGTAATTCTTTTATGGGACAATGTGTACGCTTTTACAATAGGATCCCAGAAAAAGCCAGAGACTTTTCTATATTAAGATTTAAAAAAAAAAATGAGAAAAGATGGTTTGTGTGTTAAACCTTATTACGAAATTAATGAATTTGTAAATGATAAGAAGCCTTGGGAGTGAAATGCTCGCTTCAGTCTGTTTCAAAGGTATCATTGTTTATCTGTGACAATGATACCTTTGAAACAGACTAAATTAAATATGTATTTATTTAAACTTAGTTTAAAAAAATAAGTCCCGCTGAGTTTCTTGCGCCGGTTTAGGTTTAGGTAGGCAGGTCTGAGTCATTAACTTTAGTGAACTGGTGGTAAATTTTTTGACGTTCAAAAAATTAAGCATGTAACTTCTTATTTTGAATAAAATTATTTGAATTTGAAACATTAAATTGCGGACTCTGTGCGGACCGCACTAGCTTGTGACGTCATGGTGCGTATTGCTAGTCGGCGCTTATCCCAATTGTTGTAAATGATGTAAAACTGTTTTGTGATCAACATCCAGTTCTTCAGCAATGTCGCAGCTACTAATATGTCGATCTTGGCTCGCTCTCTCAAAGATAGCACTGATTTTATCTGTGACAGGTCCAGAGCGAACCTCATCTTTCATACTAAAATTTCCAGACTTTAAACGCTTGAACCACATTTGTGCTACTCTTATAGATATCGCATTGGGTCCGTAAACCGCACAAATTATATTCGCGGCGTTTGTCTCACCTTTTTTGTAATAAAACTTTAAAATGTACCGAATTTCTTCTTCTCATACGTTCATTTTACTTGCTTGAAAAACAATTGAATAATCGCGGAAATTAGTTTTGTTTTATTTATTGCATCTTCAGAATGTCATATTCATATGGTATTAAAACCAGCCAGTTAATTTCAGTACAGCCAAAGAGGTTTGATTTCTAATAATACGTTCAAAATACGAAAATACTTTTGCACCAACCTATTATTAGATCAGACATCCAAGCTCTTCTTATTGAAGGTTAATTTATAAATTTAGCCAATTTAAAGTTTGAAAACTTGATATGAAATATCAATCAAAGTGAAAAAGTTTACTATTAAATATCCATTTCTGATAATTGTTATACATAAATGTCCTTTGAGACATCTAATAGACATTAAAATAAAACAAACAATTTCGGTCCTTAGTAACAATGAACTTATCGTGAACCGTAAGTTATTTCGTTTTCACATAGACATGTATACCGCGATAGTGTTAGGCTTATTAATTTAAATGTTGCTGTTTTTGTTAACTTCTCCATATCTAGTATCATTAAACTAATAAATCATTTCATAGGGTTTATCTAGGGACTTTCTTAAGTTGCTTCACGATATTTTTCACGAACAGAACAGATTTAGTAAATTAATGAAAATAATCAAAGATAACAGTAGGGCCTCGAACTATTAAATGGTAGTAAATAAAACATTGATTGTTTAGCCGGAATAAGCAAGCCCTAAGCATAATAGACTATTACTTAAAGAGATTTAAGTACTATATGTAATGAATTGTCAGGTTAGCCCAGTAATCCCTTCGGGATTGTGAGAAATTTTCCTTTTTTATGTATCCCGCACGCAACAGGGTAGGCAGAGGAAACCTAGTGTTAAGATACTCCATTCCCCACTTTCTGCCGAATTCTGGAGGAATTGCGTGTTGAGTGGCAGAACTCAACGCCGCGCTTGTCCTCGACACCAGAGCGAGGAAATAAAAATATAAATGTAAGTAAATATTTTATCTCCTCGAGTAAGGATCAAACCACACAACCAGTCGATTTTACAGTCACACTCTGTGCCCCTGCGCCACGACTGCCCTCTGGATTACTACAGAATTTTATTTTGATTTAATGTTTATTAAATGATAAGAAGTACATATGTCGGTATATCATGTAAGTTACTTACAGATTTTTATACGACACCTACCGATCACGCCACTATGAGGCGCGGCATCAGTTATCATTCATTCTACCCTACAACTTATTTGTGAACGATCATATAAAAAGAAGTAAGGGCGTTGTACGGTTGGTCTTGGCTCTGGTGCGGCTTGGGGCACTATTCTTGCTCTGCCGCTGGCTAACCTAGACTATTTGGATAATTAATTTTTATTGTAATTATAAATGTGGTTAAGAATTATTTATAATTATCTACGTGGAGTTTTAGTTCTGCCGCTGGGTATCCTTGACTGTTCAGATTATTTAGTTAATCAATTAATTAAATTATGAACGCCTAATTTAATAAGCCTATTGGTTAAGGCCTATTTGTATATATTGGGCTGGAGCAGTGAAGGCGAGTATTAGAATCTGTAAAGGGGCTCCTGTAGCCTACACCTGTGGTGGCAAGTCCCAGGCACTACTCCATGCTTTTCATCATCTAAAGAGTGAGTAACATTACTTATAGCTACCATCCACGTCTGATGTTTGTTCAATACGACTACCCTCTTATTATTCTTTCAGTGTATTATAAAATAATTAATCTGAATCTGAATTAAATTTATCTGAATTCTCTACCATTTTTTCTAACACGGGCGAAGCCGCAAGGAAGTTTCTTTATCTGGTAAATATGTTTGCTGTAAATGTCTGTTTCAGAATTTTGAAAATTGAATAAAAATTACAAAAGGTAGTAAACTAAGAAGGTTAGTAAACTTTTCTTTTGTAAAGCCTCGGCGCTCAAGGTCATATCTGAGTATCACCGATCTCCAGATACGCAAAACTGGTAGAGTAAGTTCACTTAGGATATTATTTATTAGGTTTTCTTAACAGTACAGCGACCGCGAGTGCTATGAGTAAAAATTAAAATAAATATAAATAAACATTTTGATACTGAAGAAAAAAGTTACAGGGCGCGTAGTGTGTAGAGATGATTTATTTATAGATAAAAATAATAATTTCATCAACTCTAATTACAACATGAGGCCAGTCGTGGCGCAGGGGCACAAAGTGTGACTGTTTGTGGGTTCGATCCCCACTCGAGTTCTGCCACTCAACACGCAATGCCTCCAGAATTCGACAGAAACTGGGGAACGAAGTGTATTAACATTAGGTTCCCACTACCTACCCTGCTGTGTGCGGGATACAGCTTGAAGCTGATTTATTTGATTTATTTAATAACAACATGGTATTACACTTTATGGACATTGTTATTATAAATGAAAAGTAACAATTATAACTTATTTGTCACAATATCAGATCTTTTGCATACAAAGTATTTGATTAGTTACCTTTCATTTTACTATAAAATACACTCGGAAGAGGTACGTCTCTACGCTTGATGATTATTTTGATAAACATAGAAAGACAACATTGTAGAAAGAAAATGTTAAATTTATAATAGTTGTATATAAATACTGTTCAATAAAATAGTATTCAGTTTTTGGAAATTACAGGCCTACAATTTTAATTATTTATATTATTACTAAATTTATTTATTTAATTAGATCACAGCATAATATTATATGTTTTGACAATCTATTTAAGCAGTAATATTTTGAATATTATCATTGACTATTGTAGTCTCAAGTCAGTCTTTTGATTATAAGTTCAAGTCAGCAACACATTTTTTATAATATTTTTAATTCCTTAACTTCGTTCATTTAGTATTTATTTAATGCAATATTTTTGTAGTAAATATCACTGGGCCACTTAAATGCGATACCTATTTTTAAAATGGAACTTGGAAACCTAGAGATGATTCTGCGTATGTCTCGGTGGCACGGGATAGCGCCGTATTCCTCTCTGTCTACGTTACAAGTGTCCCGTGGATATGTGGTCTATGGAATAGTGCTTGTTTTGTTCTATAGTAAGAAAATTTAATTTATTATTATTTTTCGCAATCTATATAATAAAATTTAAGAAACTTAGTTTCACCTTAATTGTTATACTATCATAAAACTTAGCTATGTCAACTTAGCTGTGACAACACAATGATATGTTATATGGGACCATCGAGCTGGTCTAGTGATAGAGCCTGAAGATGACCGATAAAACTCTGGGATGCCGATTAGTAAATTGATAAAGGTTTATTTATATTAGATTTCTCTTTTTATAATTCGTTTTCAAGACTTGGAAGTGTAACTGGAAGTGGACCCAGTAGGTCCCTGAAACGTCTACTGGTTAACTAATAGAGTGTGGGTCGATATAATCACCAAACTCTATAGGAAACATATTTTATGCCTTATTACTTATAATAACATTATTTTAACTTAAGCTTAATTAAAATGTATCAAAATTTTTAGTAAAATGAAACCACCAGCAGGCCAGCCACATGGCTGGCTAATTTAGTTTCAGCATTGCTCCTCGAATATAAAATAAAAGCGACGTAGAAACAATAAATTTTCTTCGACTTTACGAGTGCCGATACCGGTATTCATTATAAAAAATGGAAAAAAAAATCATTTTACCATTATACCTTAATTAGCGTTATAACTTACGTGTTGATTATTTTTCAACGATGTATGCATTTGCAGGTTATCCATTTGTTTTTAGTATTGAAAGAAAAATATACGCTATTTTTTTAAATTCGAAAACACCGTCGGTGGGGCGAACTGCCGCAATAGGCATAAGCATGCTCTCCCTACTTTTAATATCGCAGACAATACTAAGGGCTCCACGTCGCCTGGCACACATCAAAGAGAGTATTACGAAACTTAATCAAGTAGGTATACGGCTACGCGCTATCAAAACGTTTTCTTAAATATTTACTTTTTTTAAATTTATTCGTGATTTTTTAAATCATTTTTAGATTAATATGAAGCTCAATCATAAAATAGGAAACGGTAAAGGAAAATATCAATACATAATCATTTGTTGTTTCCTAATCCAATTTGGAACTCGTCTAGTTGATTATTTTATTAATGCCGATTATTATAATATGTATTTCAGTAAGTATTTATTAATGTTCTAGAATATAAAAAAAAACATCATTAAATAACTCAGCACTCAGCAGCAAAGTTATGATAAAAGTAAAACTTTTAGTCTTGAATTTTTTAAATGTTTATTTATTCGTGATAAACAGAAATAACTTAATTATAAATTGTTATTTACTAGTTTTATTCTATAATTTGAGCACTTCGTAGCGCACAGGCCAGCTGTGAGATTGCAAACACAATATTTGTAGGTTCGATCAACACTCGTAGGAATGAAATATTTAATATTTTTATTTTTTATTTTGTCGTCCTGGTAAGGAGGCAAAGCGCGGCGCTGAGTTCTGCATTCAAAACCCAATACCTCAAGCATTCGGCGGAAAAAAAGTATATAAATGAGGAACGGATTGTCTTAACACTTGGTTCCCAGTCTACCTCTGATTACTCTACTACGTGCGTGATACAGCGTGAAGCTAAAATATATAAATAAATTTTGTGCGAATACATTGCTGTTGTGTATTGAAGGTATTTAGGAACAATATTGTATATTGAAGGGCGATTAATGTGGTAATGAGCGGACCGTATGGCCCGGTATATATTTTATATATTATATATTGACTTTAATGTTCTACATATATTTATTTAAAAAATTATAGGTGATATATATTCACAAATATGGAAATATTTAAGAATCGGAGTGACTGCTTATTATAACTGTCAGAGCATTACAATTTTTCAAATTTCGTGTTTTACGAACACTTTTCTATCGACTCTTGTTGCAATCAACCACCAACTGGAAAATCTTAGATCGGAACGGAGAAGTACTTTAGTTTATATTATTATATTCGTTTAATATTATTAATTAATCAATCAGCTTCACGCTGTACCCCGCACCAGGGTAGGCAGAGGGAACATAGTGTTAAGACGCTCCATTCCCCAGTTTCTGCCGAATTCCGGCGGCATTGCGTCCTGAGTAGCAGAACTCAACGCCACGCCCCGCCTCCACACCAGAACGAAGAAATGGAAATATAAATGTACTAGCGACCCGCTCGCGGCTTCGCCCGCTTAACTACTGAATTATTCATGTAATGTACCTATGTTTGCAAAACACTTAAGATTGCTAATGTGAAAATAATTTAAACCTTAATGCAACCCGCCTTTTCGTAGTTCCAATAAGGATGTTAAACTTAAAGAAATTATAAACAACAGACTACCTACTAAAGATGTAACCAACTATGTCGCGTTGAAATACATTATAATTATTGGATAACTCCAAAATACGTGCAATCGCTTCTAAATTAACTTTGCTATAGAGCCAGGCGCAGAATTGAAGCATTCTCTCATCCATCTCCGTAGTAGCTCCGAACGACATCTGGGGGTTGACACAGTATGAAATTGGAAGGATTATCAAATGCCATCTAGGCGGTCAACTCAGTCAGGGGAGACCCTCGGTTTCCTGAGGGAGGCCCATCTTAAACAACCAAGGTTCAACGCAAGGCTCATGAGTCGGATTTCGAGGAGAATAGAAAGTCCCTCGGAAGTAGTCTTACGCGGTCGGGTATACCACGGAGTGCTGCTCTTTAGGTGCAGGTGATACATTGGCGCAGCGGAATGCGTTGGACGCGAGACAACCAATGTGTACGTCTAGGCTTTCTATTTTTATGTTGCGATGATGCGTGGTGTTCCTCACTTAGTATGGCGCCTGCGTCACTCGACGGAGGATGAGGTTCTGGACCACCTGCAGGATTTCTCGTTGAGTCATACTCGCTAGGGCGTTGTGATGTCATCAGTGTATAGTGCGTAGAGAGCAGGTGATAAAATGCTGCCCTGGGGAACAACGGCAGCGATCGAGTCGCTGCTAGACCTCGAACTCTCAAATCTCAAGCAAAATGTCCTGTCACTGAGGCAGGGAGGCAAAGACATGCGCGGCGTGCTGGGGGGTGCCGGCTCTGAGCACTTAATGAAGTAGGCCCGGGTGCCAACGCGATCGAATACGCGCGCTACGTCAAAGAAGACTACTATTGCACTTTCCTTTCGGTTGATCGCTGTTGCGGCGTAGTATAACCAGAGTGGTATACCCGCTTGCCAAACTGTTCGCTTCGCGGGTGGATGTGCGACTGGAGAAGTGAGAGGAATAACTTCTCGAACAGCTTGGCGACCGCGCTAAGGAGGGTTATAGATCGGTATCCCTCAGGCTGCGGGCTCTTCCCAGCCTTGGGCAACATGATGACCAGGACTTCCTTCCACGCCCGGGGGA
>JAATLQ010010505.1:0-12985 GCA_013421005.1 Heliconius erato x Heliconius himera
AGCCCAAGCATAGCGCAATTTAAACCATGGAAGACCATTCGTTTGCTAGCCACATTCATGGTTGCGTACAACGGCTTGGCATCGTTGCAAACCAACCTTTAACCCGACGCAAATCGCTTTCTGTGTACATCAATTCCATATTTGTTTAAATGTTTATTGAAGTTATAAGATTTTTTGAGGCCAGTCGTGGCGCAGGGGCATTGAGTGTGACTGTAAAATCGACTGGTTGTGGGTTCGATTCCCACTCGAGGCAAGTAATTATTTATTTACATTTTCATTTCTTCGCTCTGGCTCCAAGTCAAAAACCCGGTATTGAGTTCCGCTTCCACTCAACACGCAATGCCTTCGGAATTCAGCGGAAAGTGGGGAACACAGTGTCTTAGCACTAGGTTCCCTCTACCTACCCTGTAGTGTGTGGGATACAGCGTGAAGCTGATTTTTTTTACATAACCTACAAATGCTTATTAAATCTCATGTAAATTTATTTTAAAACAGGGACGTTTAAATGTAACGTGCGTTGCGCGAATATTGTCAGTGTGGTCAGCGAGCGATTCACTTTTGCTTGATGAAGAAAGGCCTCAAATCGCTCCAGTCATGGGTAGTCGAGACACAAACTCAGGTAAGAAAAAAATAGAAATATATATAATTATATTTTGGGAAAAATCATCGGGGCTTCCGTGCCCTGGGCTTGTCGGTTGGTCCGTTGTCATTATAATAAATATTTTTTGGTCACTTTTAAATGTTTTTGCTTTTATAGTATCAAATCTTTTTATAATTAATAAGTACATAAGTTTTATACATGGTATACAGTGGTACACTGAAAGCTCCATAATTAGACAACCGAACTGCAGCTCTACATATTTTTTTACACAAATACCTATATATTTTTTGATTTAATCCTTTAAAGTCTGTTGTCTTATATTTTTCTTAATCCCATCAGTAGGTAACGTTGTATTTTGCTCTCCCGTGTGTGATATCACGAACGGTTCTATTTTACTGGTCGATAAACGTCCCCAAATAACGCCCGTCACGGACTTGGGTAAGGGTTTACAACGTAGTTTAGTCAAGACTTA
The DNA here is from genome assembly GCA_013421005.1 of Heliconius erato x Heliconius himera. Lineage (NCBI taxonomy): Eukaryota > Metazoa > Arthropoda > Insecta > Lepidoptera > Nymphalidae > Heliconius > Heliconius erato x Heliconius himera. Next base: position 1,074 of record JAATLQ010010505.1, read on the forward strand.
CCCCTTTTTCGACCAACTTCGACAACTGTCGTGGAAAATTGGGACACTAAATCGGAATAGCTTCTAGTTTGGTTTATTTGTGGAATCTTAATTTTTACTGTTCCTTTCTGTCCCTTTGTGCTATTATTACTGTTTTACTGTCACTTTATGCTATTATTATACTTTTAATAATTTAAAATAAAAATAAGGTAAGTTGTCTTATTTTTAGATTTTCCGCTCATCTAAAGAAAAAACAGAACCTTTATAGGAACCATTTGTTAAGATTACGTAGAGCTATCAAATTGAAATTAATATCAAATATCCAGTTCTAAGACTACTTAGAGCACAGAAAAAGTTAAGCTTCTAAGTCAACACAAATGAAAGATACAAGCGTTTACGGTTCTTGGCTGTATTTTGTATGAAATTCGCTGCATAACCTGTTATTAGAAATTAGGCATAAAGTGGGAACTTATAATACAAAGGAAGGAAAACATCTGAAAAATAGAAATATATTGGCATTTCCTAACAATATATATATATTTGCATTTCATTTCATACAAAATTAGTATATACGAGCGCAAATTTAAGTATTAGAAGTTGTTCCCATTGACCTACAGTCCTAAAATTGATACGAAACCCTCTTCAGTGGGTAAGTCCAGCCCACATTTGGCCGGTTCTTTCATTTAATAATACAAAAACTCAATATAAACTCCCCAGATTCATTACTTTCATTTAGTTATACTCAGATGAGTTTTAAGTTTATTTTTTTTAAATACATGATACCTAAATGTGATAAATCTGGACGAAATAACAATAGACCATGATAAGAAATACTATACATATTAATCCAATAATAAAATCTTCTTTTATTTGTCAACCATAAATGCATTCGTTTACGTGTTGTACAATATGAAAAGTATATTAGAATATATTTAGATAACACAGGACGCAATATCCTGTGCTATTCGAAAGATCTCGCTTTAAAAGTATGAAAGTGTGAGAACGTGTTCCAGCGACGATAACTTCTCGCTTCACTTGACATTTTAACGCTGCTACCGTTTATGAAACATTCGCTTCAATTCGAATAAAATCATATTGTTCGAGATACTTTCTGCAAGTGCTACATTGCTATCTGGAGACATTGCTTTTATGGAATTTTCAATGTTAGACAATTGTTATACACTGTGACTGTGACTTTGATTTACTTATATTATGTTCATATACTGTTTATTATCATCCTAATATCGCCTTCATATTATGTAGGCATAAATCTAAAATATTTATTTTAAGCTAATCAGTGATTAGTAATATTGTTTTTAATGCCTTTCCAGATTTTTTTAACAAATAAGAATTAAAACGTCAAAGCTAAACAGAAAAAAAATACAAATCAATACAAAATAATATCAAATACAATCAAGAATTTACTAGGTTTATATAGTAGTGGTCAGATTCATTTTATATATTTTTCAAATCATATTATTTATTTTTTTTTACTTCACGCTATATCCCGAACACAATAGTTGAAGCAAACTAACCTGTGACACTAGTGTTAATACAGTCCGTTTATCCCTTTGGGTGCATTGAGTGGGAGTGGCGGAATTCAACGCCGCGCTATTCTTTGCTAGTCACCAGAGCAGGGAATAAAAATAATAAATATTAAATTTCCTCAAGTCGAAATCGAATCCACAACCTGTCGCGTTTACAGTCGCACGCTTGCGTCCTGCGCCACGACTGGCCTAATTTTATATGTATTTTTTGGAAGAATTAAGGTAAAACTACTTGGGTAATTAAGGAAAGTGGTGTGTACAGCTCGTTGGTTGTTTCAGGTCCCCGGCGCTCCACATCGCACATCTTGGCGCTTTTAAACTATTTACTGTTTAAGCACTGGTGAGAACTGTTCCCGTTTCAAGTTTCCTGCATAAGTTATGTGCATATGAAAACCGGTATTCGCAAACTCTTGGGAAAATAGACAAGTAGCGCCTCTAAAACTGAATATGGGATAAGTTGAAAATAAAACAAGCGAAAAAAATATTTAAATTACGTTTGATTTGACAAAATTTGTTTATTTATTTTAAATTTTCATTATATTTCCATTTCATTTGACAGAGATTATTTGTCTATTTTTTAATTTTTCTTTTATTATATGATACGATAAAGTTTTCGTAAAATGAATATGACAAGAATCTAGAAATTTCATCTATCCTATAATATTGTGATTATAATTTAGTTTCCTATCTTTTGAATTTTGGATATTGTTTCAAAGCGTTTTAATCTAATACAGCTTGAGGCGGTGGTATTTTCGAAAAACGAAAGTAAAGAAGTACTTGCTTCAATCTAAACCCAATATGTAGTATAAACATTTGGTACGCTCAATTCACAAAATCCTATGCATTAGATAAGAAAATGAAATCGTGTATTATTTTAAATTATTTTGAATATTTTTGTATTTGCGAGGAGATTTAAGATATAACGGTAAAATAAAAGCATTGTTTTTTTTAATATAACTCAAAGTAAGCTATACCTCGGCTTTAATAATTACTTAAAATAGTAAACAGCGCAGTTTAAAATTAACTTACAATTACTTATGATAAATTAAATAAGTTGTATTTACAGTAAAATCTATATATTTTCAGAATTTTTTTTTTTTAATATTACCACCATAAATATTAAAAGTCTGTTTCTATTAAATCATAGTTTCAGTTCAGACTTTGTAAACAACAGTTCTAAATCAAATTGATCCCTCGAGGCAAATATTTACGAACATGCAAGTTTCTTCTATCTTTAACTCATTTTTTTTTCATAAATATTTGATAAACATTTGATATAAGATTATTCAATAGGTACTTATAATTACAAGTGCATACGAGTATACTTTTAGCCAGAAGTTTATGAAATACAATTTTTTTCCATCTTCATATACAAAAAAATTGTGTATTTTGCGGAGGAAGGTGGATGTTATGTAGTAATTTTTATTACATTCTAGTATTTGGCTGAAACATCTATTAAATTTTAAATATCATATTTGAACATATTTTCACGTCTGATTTTCCTTTGATGGCCATCAATTATTATTTTTTTTGTTTTAAAATCAGATATTCGCTAGTGAATTTTCCTGTTATGATAAAGTTCTACGAATATAGCGTGGAAACAATAAAGTCATCTTCGATCGCATTAAATATTAAGTCTTCAACATAAGGAAAACAACTCCCTAAGTACGTTCTAAGTAAGAAAGTCTTACGAGCTCTATAAACATTCTAATTTGAGACGAGAAATATTGATTATATTTGTTTTATAGAAATCAATTTCCAATTGTTGCGTGTTAAGTGTAAATATGTTTTTTTTACTGAACTTATTTCTTGCATTTAGAAGAGTTGACAGGGTAAACTTAATATTATGACATTGCCCTTTGAAAATTTTGTCAGACTACTGCATCTTTATTGATATTGGTCGACTATATTTATGTTGTAAGTACTTTAAATTTAAATATAGAACGGAAGCCACGACTGGCCTCAACTCTAGTCGTTTTGATTATATCAATTTGAGTTAATTAAAACATCACCTAAGATAGAATATATCAGTCTGGGCATCCAACGTGGCAAGGTTGCCAGCGTTTCATGCAAGCACAAGTGCTTATCAAAATATGGAAGCATATTCAGCATATATATAGGAACGTCTGTAATGAACGGAGTGTCTTTACATTATGTTCCCAGGTTACCTCTGCCTACCCTGCTATGCGCGGGATAGAGCGCGAAGCTAAAAAAATACGTCTCGTTTCATGATGAATATATACTAACAAAAAATATTTTTTGCAGGGTCCTCCGCTGATTGGTGAAATGAGAATAATTTTTTTCTTGACTCGAGTCAGTGTTAGATTAAGAAATAATTATTAAGCCCATATCTATAGTTGAGTATTGATGAATTATTCTAATTTTTTAACTTATAAAACTACATAATTCCAATAAATTTTGTAAGTAAATTTAATAATAAAGTTTTACCAAACTTTGTTTAAGCTAACGTTAGGTTGACGATGTATTTCTTCTATAAGTAATGTTCGACCGTATATTAAAATATAATTTATTAATGCTGTTTTATACTCTACTATATATTTGGGTATTAATGAAATGACAGGTAAAACGATTTTATCGGTGAAGTGAAGTAGTGAATTTTATACTTGTATATATGTATGTAGTTTTAAATTACATAGATTTTAAGAGAATAGTGATGTTTCGCTTCACAACTTTTATGTATGTAACTGTTATCATGAAATAAAATGGTCTAATAAAACAATTCCCCATTTGTAAAAGTTGTTTCATTTTGTTGCTCTCTAGAATTAAAATTACAATAAGTATTATAATTATGAAAAAATCCAACCTATTTAAATATTACAGGGCTCCATTTAAATTACACAGGCGAGACAAATTTGAAATATATATTTTAAAATAGCTCAAATCAACCTTTTAGTTAGAAAGCAAAAAAATACATAAATAATTTACAATCTATATATATAAAAGGACTTGTGCTGACTGACTGAGGTAAGACGCACGCAGAGCCGTAACCGCTGATGGTAGAAACGTGAAATTTGGGCAGATGTTTAGTTTCATATTCTGGACATCCACTAAGAAGGGAATTTGAAAAATTTTAACCCTAAAGGGATGAAATAGGGGTTGAAAGTTTGTATGGAAAAATTTTTTAATCTGTACAGATTTTTATAAAATTTGAAATTCAGACTTTTAAAAATATTTAATTGAACACGTGTTTCATGGTTTTTAAGAATTCACCCCCTAAGGGTTCAAACAAGGAGTTGAAAATTTATATGGAAAAATATTTAAATTGCCACCGATTTTTATAAAAATTTAAAGTCAGACTGTTAAAAATATTTTATTGAACACGTGTTTCGTGTTTTTTTTAGAATTCACTCCTAATAAGCGGGCGAAGCCGCGCGCGCCCTCTAGTATTGAATAAAAGTGAATTAGCAGTTATTTCTATGCTATTGTTCTTTTCTTTGAGCTCTATGAGCGGTTTCTTCGGAACATGTCTTTGTTCTTTGTTAACCCGACCATCCTTAAGATGGAACAGATGGATATCCAAAGTAATATTACATACTAGCGGCCCGCCCACGGCTTCGCCCGCCCACGGCTTCGCCCGCTTAAAATACATGATTATTGATTTAATAAGCAGAATTGATTGACAACTCTAATGATTTCTAATATGATTTTTTTATTACTTTAATCTGTAATATTCTAATATGTTTTTTTACAACATTATCGTAACTTCTATAAGAATTTTTAATTGTTTCGAACTAAAAAATACGACTAATGTTGATATTTGATATTCATAAAATATACATAAAGCTAATTATTTATTATATGTATATATTTTTGTAACATTACGTTCTTTTTACCTATGTTATGTTTTTTAAAGCTCTGTTAAATGTGATGATGTCACTTAATAATTTAATGTACTGCTTCAGAAACAGCCTTAAATGTAAAATTATTGATTTGGGTAACGATTCATATTCATTCTTTGTAAAATAACTGTAATGTTTGCATATTAACTCCTCTACAGTTTTTAAATTAGTTACACATATTATTAGCTAAATGTACAATTGGTAAATATTACAGAGTACACGTAGAAAGGATGTTTTAGGCATTTTTATATAGATTTATTTCAAACGAACGAACGAACCAAAAAATCTATCTATTTTTTTCTATATCTCTTTGAAGATCAAATCGTTCTTTATCTCTGTGTTGAATTAATTACGATTCCAACTTAACTGTTATGATTTATGAAGGTAATCTCCACTAACAATTCAATTTTGTTTACTTTATTGTATAAAATATTGTATAATAGTGCTTCAAATATATATATTTTTATCAACAGTCATATAACCAAGACGTTTCGAATGTCATTCTTTAGCCAGGAATCTTACCAGCGCGATTGCTATATTGCTATTGCGAACGTTAGTTCGCAGGCAAACTAATGCCTTGAGTTCATTCAAATGACCATAACTTTTTTTTTAATGAACCGATTTTGATGAACTAAACTTTAGTAGTTTGAAGTGAAATTTTCAAGTAAATCGGTTCAGTACTTTCAGAGAAAAACGCGGACAAAAATATGTCGACAGACAGACAGACAGACAAGAAATTCAAAAAAATCTTTTTGCTTTCTATTATTCTTTTTAAGTGTCCCTCTATCCATTTCAGTCAAAATTACGAAATGTACAGACAAAATATTTTTACTGTCTTATTATATATAGAGATGACAAAATGCTATAAAATTAAACTAATCGAGCGGTATGTATTAACATCTGTTAGTAGAAAACTACATGTACTACATACTTACATGTAACTATCTTTTTAATAAAAATAAAAAATATATATTAAAAAGTGTCTGCTATTTCAGAAAGGGCAAAAAAAATATCACCCCCATAGGTTACGCTAGAAGATCCGAGAGTGCGCTTCATTGTGAACCTGGAATTTCATTTTCTGGATATTCATTAACTGCAAAATTTAAAACAAAATAAAATTTATTAACAAACATCATTTAAAAAATATTTATAACAGGTTAATTAGCTAGTTTAATATTCAGCCTTGCGTACGTTCCATATAAAATCTCTGATGTAAATTGCATGTGCCAGGTCAACATAATTGAAAAATTCAAAATTTACATTTAATTCCAGTTATTTATATATACTATATCTGCGAACATAATATAAAAAAATATGAATGTAAAATATCTTTTTAAAAACAAGCTCTCCATATTTTTTATCCCGCATGGTTAGCAGAGGCTCCGTTCCCATTCACTAATAACATTTCCGCTCCCTATTTTCCACCGAATTCTGGAGGCAATTCAAATTCTTGCTTCATTATCAGAACAAAGTAATAAAACCTAGTCTATCCTAGCTTCACGCTGTATCCCTAGCGGTTACTCAGAGAGAAAGCAGCGCCAAATGCTACGGTCTCTGTATCCCTCTTTCGCCTCGTCCACTGTGATCAACCTCTTCGTACATGCCCTCCAGGGGGGTCCTAATGCTTTTTACGTGACGTTCCTCCAACATCTTTGATACTGTGTTTTCGAAGGTCAACGCCACGATCAGGGCTCAGGAATCGAAAGTTGGAATCACGTCTCTGGGGGTGCTTCTGGCATCTGCTGGTCGACACGTCGCGGTGTTCTGGACCACTTGGAGGTAGTGATGTTGGCGCTCGTTAACCACACATATGTTAGGCGGGGCCTAACATATGTTTTGTATAACTGGGTTCTGGTGATCAGCGAGAGCCGTGGGCGGAGAAATGGTGTCAATACGTGCAGGGCGGCTCTGGCGGCTATGGTCGTCTGCTATGAGATAAGAAGCGTAAAACCTTTTACGCGTATTGCCGGCATTCCACCTGGCACGACGTGACTTCCGGTAGATTGCTGATTAGTCGATAACAACAACCGGAAAAGGAAATCATTGACTGCTAAATGAGAAATATACATCACCCTCTCATAGATGCTGTGGATCGTCTCTCCACAATAATACTAGTTTTATTGTTGTGTAAAACTTGCACTAATTTTATAAAACTTATAATAATTTAAAAACTACTTAAAAATATGTTTTCTTCTAATAATATGCACTGTAATAACTATTAAAAACAAACGATTTATATTCAATATTGTCAGTAATATAAATAAAAAAGTTCTCAAATACAAATAAGAAAGTTAAAATAAAATATATATTTTGTTAAAATTAATTCTCTTAATCTATAAATAAGAAAAAGGACTTGTGCTGACTGACTGAGGTAAGACGTACGCAGAGCCGTAACCGCTGATGGTAGAAACGTGAAATTTGGGCAGATGTTTATTTTCATATTCTGGGCATCCACTAAGAAGGGAATTTGAAAAATTTTAACCCTAAAGGGATGAAATAGGGGTTGAAAGTTTGTATGGAAAATTTTTTTAATCTGTACCGATTTTTATAAAATTTGAAATTCAGACTCTTAAAAATATTTCATTGAACACGTGTTTCATGGTTTTTAAGAATTCACCCCCTAAGGGTTCAAATAAGGAGTTGAAAGTTTATATGGAAAAACCTTTAAATTGCCACCGATTTTTATAAAAAAATAAATTCAGACTGTTAAAAATATTTTATTGAACACGTGTTTCGTGGTTTTTTTAGAATTCACTCCTAATAAGCGGGCGAAGCCGCGCGCGCCCTCTAGTCTATAAATAAGAATGCACAAAAAAAAAAACAATCATATCCCAATCACAATATTAATACCTATTAAAGTAATATAATCATTAAATATGTTTATGCAGTTGTAAATAAGTTTAATAAATAAAATTAGTATATATATTTTTACATAAAACTTATTATCATGAGAGATAGGTTAAAAGAAACTGATATTATAAAATGTGAAAAAATGTTTTATATAAACCACCGAACCGATGTTAGATAGCAATGTGTATTTAAAGTAATGCATTCAAATTCAATTAAAGGCGCAGTCGCCTTTAGACGATTACATACATTCTTGAGCCCTGAATATAAAGAGATAAAAATGGTATTATGTAATAGATCCAGGTACATCATTTCCTTCTTGAAAATTCTGTCAGTTTTAACAATCTGCAATCTGAATTATTAAAGATTTGGTGAAAATGTTTAAATTCACAGCACAATTATAAAGTAAGTGATTACTGAGAAAAATTCTGTGAAAAAAAACAGCAGTCATTGAAAATACCAAACACACGAGGAAGCACTGAAAACGCATCGAAACTAACGAAACAAGTGAAGCAAAAAATGCAAAAATCATTAGACAAGGTGTCACTGTCAATCAGCTGTCATATCTGTCATTTAAAATAGGCTTGATTTTAAGCGATTCAAATAGATTTGTTTTTATTTTACAGTAATTAATTTATATTTCTTTATTCATACTGTAACTATATGCTCGAATAAGTGCATTAAAATACTTAGATTTAATTAAAATTAACAAATATTTTATTTTCGTAGTACTGTAATCAACTATTTATTTTGATTAAGGATCTAAAACTATTTTTCTCATTTATCTTCGCTTCCATATTGTCAATTGAGCTGATTTTTGGTATTTTAAAATTTAAAAAAATACCAATTTTTGAGATTATATCCACCTCCACTCCACCTCACTTTATATTTGAACCCAAGATTTTCCGTCTCCTTTACATTTTTAATACGAAAAAGTCATTTAAAATAGTACTCATTTTAGACATATAGAAATGAAGTATAAAAAATCTCGAATTTCAACAAAGAATCGAGATTAATCCCCTAAATAACGAAAACTACTTCCACATCATCGACTTTTGAAATAACTTTTCATATGGAGTGTACATATTGTAAAGTAAAACACACAAGCAATACAGTTTGAAGGTAATGGAAATTCCTCGGACGACTGAGCCTTAATGGAGCAAATGCGATATCTTACACGAGTACGCTTACACCTAGTCGCAATATCGTTTTAGGGGTCATAACTTGTGATAATTCGGATAGGTAGGTAAGTATTATATAAGTAAAATAATTGATAAATTTCATAAAGATTTTTTTTTTATTATTCTATAGAAAAGACAAGGCAAACGATCGTAGATATCACCTGATGGTAAGTGCTCACCGCCGCCCACGACCCTGTCTGTGTAACACCAGAACAACTATATGCTGCGTTGTCGCCCTTTAAAGTGGAGATAGACGTGCTTTTTGCAGGTTATTATGTCATATCGACCTGGAAAAGCTGCTCCAGGTATGCTATTCCACAGTTGCGTGGTGCGTGGAAGGAAGTTTCTATGGAACCGTATAGTAGTGGAGTGCCATGTATGCAGAGTGTGTCGATTATATATTAGTTTGTGAGTTACTGTGCGGTTAGAAAATTCGGCGGCAGGTAACAGGTCAATCAGTACTCCACAACACTCGCCATGATAAATGCGGTAGAGAACGCACAGCAAGGATACGTCTTTACGTAAAACGTCAACCCTTTCACAGATTATTGAATCCCAAAGATTCGAACGGATCTACGTTGTAAGCGATCAAATGGATCAAGCTGATACTAGGGTTAACCAGACCAAAGATGGGAACAGTACTCCATATGTGGCCGAAGCTGAGCCCTTATACAGGGACAATCGGTGTTTTGGCGTGAAGTAATGTCGCTTTTCCAATGACTCCCAGTTTTTTAGAGGCCAACTTGGCTTTCCACAACGCGGCAGTCCCTCAAAACGCTAAGGCCCAATATGGTGATACTAGGCGCGGCGTTAAACGGAGTGTTCTCAAAAATTGGTGACACGACATGTTAGGTTTTTTTAGTGGCTAACGGAATTCCTCAACAGAAACAATAAGTTTATATCGGCACTGATTGAGGTTTTCCCGAGAAAGACTTGTACGGCCGGTATATACAGCGTCCACTGTGCTATCATCTGCATAGCAAAGTACGTCAAAATCCTTTAACATGAAAAATAACTTCTAAGCAACATTTCTAACGCAAATTTTGAGAATAGTAAGAAAGAAGTGTACTACTGTCTGAACGACAATGCTATGATGGCTGAAAAATACTTATTTTACATTTTAAATTAAATGAAATTGATTTACTCTCTAAACTTATTGATTTAGTCTCTAAACTTATCCAAAGCGAGATTTTCTATTCGAGATATGCTGTAGCTATATTTAATTATATTATAAATTTTAATTAAATTGTTATTATGATTTTAATATCCATACTTTGACTTTTCTTATAAGACAATATGCGGTGTTGGATTTCGATACTCAAGTGGAAAATCATACGTCAATAAGTTGTCTTTTGGTATGGTCATTCAAGTTAACTAAACGCAGTGGGTAAGGTAAGTGACCGCACTGCCTGTATCTCAAGAGAGTGTTCATTTGGCTAATTGGAAGCGCCTGTGATAACACAACTTCGTTATGTCAATGCACCGCACTACCCTTTGTTTTTTTAATAATATGTATTCCTTCTTGTTGTATAAAATTATTTTTTTTGGACTTTTAGAAAATTTTGTTACTTGCGAGATCGTGACTTATTAGCATTACCTGTCAATTCGGTGGTTATTAGATTTCATTTTGACTTCTCGGGGAAAGTGTCCGTGGGCTATTGGTATTGTTTAATTTTCCCAAATAAAACTAACAATAGAAACAACTCTCAGAAATACAGTCAGATGTGTTTTTATTTGCATTTAAAAAATCGATACTTGTTTCGAAATAATACTTTTTTTTCTCTGATTTCACTATTTTATTGCACAATAGTAGATTACTATGGTAAATAAAAAGGTAAAAATGCGTATAAGAAATACAAAATATTTATAGTACTTGTTATCAGAAGCAAAACATTTTTCTTGAGAATATTCGACAATTCTTTTCTGAAATTGTCTATTGACGGTTTTATTATGCACCGTCTGAGAGACGTTACATAGCGTTAGCTGCATCCTATCTCGATTGTTATATTATTACATACCCAAGTTCTTTTAAGAAGAATCGACTTACTTGTTCAAAACAAAATATTGATGTAATAAAATTGTAAATTTCATGTAACAGAAATTTTATTATAAAATATGGATATTTTAAGTGTAAAGCGAAGGCTTTGTGTCAAAATATTTTTTAATTTGGGCTTTATTGTTAATGATGTAAATATTTTTAATACTTTGCACAAACATAGATAAAAACCAATTTAAAAATGTAAATCATAAATATACAGACCGTCAAGCCTTGGAGAAAAAGGAATACTGCTCTGCCGCATTCATAGATGTACAACAGGCTTTCGATCGTGTGTGGCATAAAGGACTATTATGCAAATTAAAAATATACCTGCCAAACAATATGTACATGATCCTAAAATCCTACCTTCAGGGCCGTATGTTCCAAGTCAGGGTCGAGGAAAGCTTATCACCCATCTCCTGTATAGAAGCTGGAGTCCCGCAGGGATCTGTGCTGGGTC
>JAATLQ010010527.1:9898-31867 GCA_013421005.1 Heliconius erato x Heliconius himera
ACTGTGTGAATTGTGGGATAGCCAATGGACACTGCAATACCCTAGTCCGACGACCTTTAGACGATGAAAACCACCACAACCTGGTTACTTAGAGGTGTAATATAATCGCGACATATAAGCAGGAAAATATATTTCTGTTACATTTTAGTTGACAGCTTTCGTAGAGAAAGGGAAGCTATTGCTATGAAATACTGCAATTGTATTGTAGGAAGACGAATGGTAGGCTGCTGTGCTCATGTTATGAGTATTATTAAGAAGAATAAAATATTCATTAAAATGTGTTTTATTTATAAATAATAAACATTAATGCTTAAACAACTCAGTGATCACATATTTTATAGAAATTGGTCTGCGAACTTAACCTCACTTTTATCAAATCTCTAATAACTCAGCTCTCAGATTGCCAAAATTTATATAGTTTTCAAGGAGGGAATGATGTACCTAAATCTATTAAATCATACCATTTTCATATCTTTACATTCTGGGCCCAAAAATGTATGGAATAGTTTCAGTCTCCTTTACGTCGTGATATCTGACGTTAATTCTACATATTAAATTTATTCGTGATCTATAGGGTTAACCCTGTACAGCATACTATTTTTTGTAGGATTAATCCTATAGAGTAAGATTCCTGTCCAAAAAATATATGTGGCCGAATGGAAACAGAGTGGTTTAACACTGGGCTACTTCTGCCTATACCGCAAGATATATCGTGAAAAAAAAAACTTATCCAATCCATATGTACATACTCGTATGTATTCGGCGACGGCGGCGTTAAATTTAAATCCTTGTCTTCATATAATAATCGCTATCTATGCAATACTATTAATATTACGTTATTACTATACTTGTATAGCTTACCCTTATTTTTTAACTAATTTCGATATCAATTTAATAAAGAATTAGGAACCAATTTTATAAAGGGTTCCCGATGAGGCACCGAGTGCTCTCTGGGAATGAACTTCACGCTAACAAAGTTCCCCTCGACAACTAATTTCATATAAAAATACAATAATTTTTATTTTTATTCTTGGTGAAATATAAAATTAAAAGAAAATTTACGCTCTGAGGTAAGCATTTTCCTATTATAAAAACAAGAAGAGGTTTTTTTCAATACTATAAGATTTCATTTAATTAATTATTAAGTAATTTGCTTCATTTTGAAATATACTTTAGTATAAATATAGCTAAAGTGGTTAATATTGTTCTTATTAAACTACAAAAACAAAATTCAATATTCAATTTTAAATAAATAAGGTATTTTAACGTCAGTCGTGGCGCGGGGACCCAAGTGTGTGACGACTGTGAGCTCTACAGGTTGTGGCTTCGATTCCCACTTGTGGAGATGAAATATCTTTTTCTCATTTTTCATTAATTTCCGGAGAAATAGATTATTCAGTGGCAGAATCCAACGCTGTGTTTTGCCTCGTTATCAGAGCGGGGAAATGAAAACGATATATATTTCATTCCCCTTAGTGGGAATCGAACTCACAACTATTCGTTTTTCAGCCACACATTTTGTCCCTGCTATTTATTTAAGCTTGACAGTTGAGAATTAAAAAAAAACAGCTTCACGCTATATCCCGCACACAGCAGGGTAGGCAGAGAAAATCTAGTGTTAAGACACTCCATTCCCCATTTTCTGCCGTATTCTGGAGGCATTGCGTGTTGACTGGCAGAACTCAACGTTACGCTTTGCCTCGACACCGGAGCGAAGCAATGGAAATATAAATTTAAATAAATATTTTATCTCGAGTGGGGATCGAACCCACAATCATTCAATTTTACAGTCACACTTTGTGCCCCGGCGCCACGACTAGCCTCATACTGTTAGTATATGTAGTAAATAATATTAATTTATTTTTATTTCAATGACGAATAGTAGAATGTAATCTGTGTCCAAAATCCTTATAAATACTATTGGCATAGCAACAAAGGAAATACCAGAAAATATGTTTCCATTTTTCTGGGTCACACTCATGTTAACATTATTATATATCTTTTGTATAGTTATCTTAATTTTCATATCAGTTTGTTCGTTGATTTTATATTATATAATTATATAGATTCGGGATAAGCAGCGTGAAAAAAAACAAGTGATAAGACACTCTGTTCCCCATGATCTGACTGAATTTCGATACATTACGTTTTAGCAGGCTAAAGTAACGTGGTGTTTTTTTCTTATTATCTGAGCGAGGAATTGAGAAATAATTTACTTCCTCGAATTGGAATCAAATTCAACATCGTCAAGTTTAAATGATTCATGCATGCAATTATAGTCTTTGTATTCCGTCACTTAAAGTGGGTAACGGAAGTATTTCAAAGCAAAACGCGACGTTGAGTTCCGTCACTCACCACGTAATGTCTTCAGAATTCGACGAAAGAAAAAGAAAACAGAGAAATTTCCATCTCTCCGCCAAAATTTAAAAAAAACATACCCATTTCACAAGCAAAACCACGTGCAGAGTAAACATAAAACTATAATCGCTGAACATTTGGCACACATTTCACTCGCTATTTACATATAATACAGCCTTAATGATACCTCATTTTAGTATTCTGTATCTGACCTAGACGATAGCAGCGGTTATGATGTATTTATTACAATACATACTATCGTTTTGAGTTATCTTTAAATTTATATAAAGACTAGTGGGTAGTGCCTGCAGCTTTGAACGCTTATTTGCACACTTAGGAGTGAATTCTAAAAAAAAACACGTGTTCAATGAAATATTTTTAACAGTATGAATTAAAATTATTATAAAAATCGGTGGCGATTTAAAGATAAAAATTATTTGATTTAAAGATAAACTTTCAACCCCTTATTGAAGAGATTAGGGTGGTGGTAGTAACCCTTAGGGGGTGAATTCTAAAAAACCATGAAACACCTGTTCAATGAAATATTTTTAAGAGTCTGAATTTCAAATTTTATAAAAAAATTGGCGCTGACTTATTTTTTTCCTACAAACTTTCAACTCCTATTTCGTCCCTTTAGGGTTAAAATTTTTCACAACCCCTTCTTAGTGGATGTCCAGATTATGAAAATTAATATCTGTCCAAATTTCACGTTTCTACACACAGCGATTACGGCTGTGCGTGCGTCTTACCTAAGTCAGTCAGGTACATGTCCTTTTAGATATATAGATTAGTTTTTACCCGCGGTTTTTACCCCTATCGCCAACATCTTCATATATGTATTCCGTGTATGGCAAGGTAGGCAAAGGGGTATCGCCTTCTCCACGTTCGACGATAACGACGTCTTCTTTTTAACAAATAATAATTTCCCAAAAGAAAATCGAACCCACAACCATCACGCCTACAATCAAATACTCCCAACAAATATAGCCACAAACCTCATCCTATCCAAACGCGAATTCTCAACATCTGATATCAAAGTACTTACATAATATAAAAGGCACTCCATAATCCACAGTGTTACGGAACGCCGCGTCATTGATTCCCAAATCGACTATTTTATAGCCTTCCTTTGAAAACTGAATGGAAGACTTACATGGACTCAAAAATCGCAGCTATTAATTTTTTTTAAATCACTCACTCAGTCACAATTGTTTGAAGAGTTTCTTTCTTTATGTATCTTTTGTGTTTTGCAGGGTGGTAAGGAGAACCGACTATATCAGAAGGAGGGTAATGTTTTTAGAGCATATATGTATATATATCCATTTCTATAGAACGCTTTACAATTCAAACTCCAGTTGTTTTTAACATATGACCGTATGTTTTAGCTATATGCCGCATATAACGGGGTAGCCAGTGTACTAGCCAATTTTGAAGATATTACAATTGAGGGGCGGAACTGAACACTGTATTGTTACAAGAGAGAGAAAAGTAAAGTAATTAATTCCACAGGGCGGTATGGTACGCTGTATCCAGCACAAAGCAGGGTAGGCAGAGTGAACGTGGGAACCTAGTGTTACCACAATTTCGTTCGCCACTTTCCGCCAAATTTTCCAGGCATTATGTATTGAGTAGCGGAACTCAAAGCCGAACTTTCGTCGTTGCTAGATCGAGGAAATTAAATATTCAGAATATTTCATTACTTCGATTAGAAATCGAACCCACGACCAGTCGCGTTTACAGTGCCCCTGCGCCACACTGGCCTCTTAGATAATCTAAAAATCCACAAGAGTATCAAAGCAAATCGTGACATCGATTTAAACGAAAGTAAGAACAAACTACCAACAAGTGTTGCCAATATCCACGCAATCCATCTTCATTTGCCGTTGAGCCTGATCTATTGCGTGCAGACGTTATTAGCTTAAGAAAAAATACTACACTACAAACTTGAAAGGACAACCGGAGGGGAGGAAGTAGGTCAGGTATATATGGATTAGAATTATTTTACAGCTTCACGCTGTATCCCGCATGTAGCAGGGTAGGCGGGGGAAACCTAGTGTTAATGCACTCTGCTTCACACCGCCAAATTCTGAAGGCATTGCGTCTTCAGTTGCGGAACTGAACGTCGCGATTATGCCTCGGTATCAGAATGAAAAATTAAAAATATTAAATATCTCATTTCCTCGAGTTCGAACAGAAACCCCAATCTGTTGCGTTTTCAGTTGCATACTTGTACCTCTGTACCACGAATATCCTCTTAATTTTTAAAGAAAACTTACCATATTATTATTATAAATTTGTTGAGTTTATTTGGCTACACGCACTAATTTCAGGAAATTGAGTTCAGGAAAAATTGAGGCAGTGCGTGGAAAACTGAATATCTTAACACTAGATTCACTCTGTCTATCGTGCTATGCAGGATAAAGATGAGATCCAGCTGTTTTTTTACTAAGCTTAGACCAACTTAACTCAAAGCCACCTTTGGTAAAATTCTAAAATGTTATCTTTAAAATTCTACTTTCACTTAGGCGAATTGAGCTTTAAATTTTTAACCATTTGTTCCGGTGTGGAGTTCTTGGCGGAATGCTCTTTGGTTTTCTCTCGAAAATTGCGTGGATCTTTAATAACAAGTAGAAACAATTCAGCAAATATTTTATAAGCAAAATTAACTTTTTGTTTGGAGTATTAAACCAAAATTGACTTTGTTTCTTATTCTAATATTAATTAAGGCTGTCGTGGTGAAGGTGCCTAAGTTTGCAACTAAAGACGCGACGGTTTTCAATTCGATTTCCACACGGGGAAATGAAATAATTAATATTTTCATTTCCTCGGTCTTATAACGAGGCAAACCGCCACTTAACACACAAAGCTTCAAAAATGGGGAAGTGTATAAATGGAAACGGAGTGTCTTGACACTAAGTTCTCGGGTTCCCTCAGCCTACCATGCCTTGTGGGAAATAGAGCCTGAAATTAGATAAAAAGCTCAAACAATAACAATCTTCCAAGAATCTTCTAGCCACCCTAGTCTCTTCAAGGACATATCAAACATAATACATGTCAAATTGCATCGGCTTACCCCTACGCCACGACGGCCTTGTTTTTGGAACATGGAGTATTGGTTTGTACAGTGACATCGTGTGGGCAGGCAAGAGGTTACTATGTCCCTGACAAATTGCAATAGCTACGTGGCTGCTTGAGAGTATGTCAACAGCGGTAAGTGCGTCCCCTACGGGACACGAAACTCTGCTTGCGGCTGCAACTGCCTTCGTTTTATAATACACACAAACAAGGTTCCGAGTTCCAGCTCATACGTATATATACATCATGTGCTTCTAAAGAGTAAAAGTAATACGTCCACACAACTTAGTCTTTTGATTTATTATATGTCACGTAACAACATTTCATTTCAAGTATCTTAAGGACACCCAAAAGTTTAATATCCTACGGAATAATTTTAATATTATTTATATGTACCTATACCCCACTCATTTTGGTATGAGGCAAAATGTAAACAAGGAAATACTTTTTTTTAAAACTTTATGTCTGCATATGTAACTTTATAAAGTCTATTTAATTTGGTCCAGGTTTACTCATGTTTTAAAATAAAAAAAAAATCAATATAAAAAAACAAAATAATCAGAAACAACTAAATAAAAACCACAAAAGTAAAAACACAACAAAAAAATCACAACAGCACTGTCTTATGTACAGGTTGACCGATAGTAAAAAAGGCGAATATAATCTGACCGATGAGAAGACATCACATTTTAATGTAAAATGTCCGCAGTACCCGTGCTCTACAATTTATTATTATAATAGTTTATGTTTAGAGCATTAAAATGCGTTTCAAGTTTGAGAACAAGTTGGCTTTTGGGTATTTTTATAGTATTTATAATACCGTAAAGAAGGATGAATATAAAATATTACATTTGAAATTTGATTTTTACAATATTGCTTGCTTTAAATATGAAAATAGTTGATTATTATATTTGTCGTTTTACTTAAAATTTGATAAAAATCATTTCATAAAATTAATAAATTTAAATCATAATTATTATCAATTAATAAGTTCTATAGACATCGTTCAATAATATCATTTACATCCATAAATCCATAAATTTTATTCATTTAAGCTTGATGAAGCTTAAATGAATAAAATTTATGGATTGATGGATCGTGACCTATAAAATAACCTTTTTTTTATACTGCACTATGTATTATTGCCTGAACGAGGAATAAAAATAATTCATAACCTCAAGTAGGAATCGAACCCGTTCCTATACTAAGTCCCTTGGTCTACTTTGCTATATGCGTGAAGTTTCTTTTTCTCAAATGATAGGAACATAATATTCCGTTACATAATTTAAAATCAGGAAATTAACTACTGTTGTACTCAAAAATGATACAGAAAGGTACGTCTTCATCTCTTGATTGCGTTGATTTAGAAGTTTGTTTTTTTTCTGTGCTACAAGGAACCGTATACGTGAATATTTGATAATAATCTTAACTTGATATCCCCTTACGATCTCAAAATGAATTGCCTTAAAAGAGGGACAGACGGACAACAGGTTCCCCTTTATCTTTCAAATACGGAACCCGAAAAATAGAAAACAATTTGAAACTGGCAATATCACTTCTCTACAAATGCAAGAATAAACCTACCAATAACCCATTATATCAAGACAAAGTTTCTAACCGAAGTGTGAATTCTCTACATAAATCAGAAACTTTACGACGGGCTTAAGTCCTAAGACTTGCGTCGAACTAACAGTTTTTTTTATTACGAACTTGTGATTTGAATACAAATGTTGTGAAAGAGATTGTTTGAATATTTATAGTTATATTGATGTTTCCAATTTTTTTTATTACAATTTTTATCCGGAGATATAGCGGAGTTAAGTACGGTGTTAAGTTCCGCCACTCAACACGCAATGCCTCTAAAATTTAGCGGATTGGGGAACGGAAATGGAAGTGTCTTAATGGGAACGGAGTGCCTTAACTAAGTTCCCAGGTTTCGTCTGTCTATCTATTTGCAGGATACAGCGTGAACCCTGAAAAAAGTTTTATCTGAAATATAGCTTGGATGTAATATATAGTTAAATACTGCGGCTCAGCGTCGCGGTGGCTTCTTCCATCCCATTCCATTTGTTGTGAATGTTATTACTATTCTTAAAAACAGCCAATCCAAGCATATTGTCATAAAGAGTTTTGTGTAAGAGCCTGCACAAAATTAGGACGTGTAGAGTTGGAATCTTGGCTCTACATGAGCTGATGACCGTTTGCCATTGTTAGCCATCATCGTGGGAACATTTTACACGAAAATCGTTTTTATTGAAATATAATTATTTTAAGCATTTCCTTTCTAAGTATAGAGCAGCGATGGGTCAT
The DNA here is from genome assembly GCA_013421005.1 of Heliconius erato x Heliconius himera. Classification (NCBI taxonomy): domain Eukaryota; kingdom Metazoa; phylum Arthropoda; class Insecta; order Lepidoptera; family Nymphalidae; genus Heliconius; species Heliconius erato x Heliconius himera. The sequence goes on from JAATLQ010010527.1 coordinate 17,642, forward strand.
TTTGCCTAAAAAGCAATGTCTTCAAAACCCATGGAAAATGAAAAAGAAAGTGTCTAAACACTAGATTTCCTCTACCTATTTAGCTACAGGTACGTTAAAAAAGCGTGAAACTAAAAACAATATTTCCATGTCTTCAAATCAAAACGGCGTGTCTTAACACTAAGTTCTTTTTTCTATCATAATAATTATACCGTAGCGTTTGGCGCTCCGTTCTCTCTGACTATCCCGCTAGGGATAAAGGGCGGAGTTAAGTTTTTTTTTTTCATCTTCACGTTGTATTCCGCACGCAGCAGGGTAAACAGAGGGAACTTAGTGATAAGACACTCCGTTCCCCACTTCCGCCAACTTCTGGAGGCATTGCGTGTTGAGTGGCGGAGCTCAACTCGAAACCAGAGCGAAGAAATTAAATATAAATGTAAATAAATATTTCATCTCCTCGAGTGGGGATCGAACCCACAACCAGTCAATTTACAGGCACACTTTGCGCCCCTGCGCCACCACTAGCCTCAAAAGTTAAGTTAAGTTAAGTTAATAATTATAGCCCTTGTACAACACAATGATAAATCCAAAGAAAGCAACTAACACTATAATAAAATGTTTGGCAAATAACAAAAAAAAACGAAGTATTTTATATGAAATATTAGTTGCAGAAAAACTATAAACCTTCCATTCGTTTTCAATAAAGCGCGAGTATACAGGCACGCCGCCAAGTATCAGGCTACACGAACTAAATGCATTTTGCTACATGAAAATTGGATTTGAGATCATTTAGAATAGTTGTTAGTTCAAATTCAACAAAATATTAAATTTTCTCTGGGGTTGTCGTGGTATAGTAAACGCGACGGTTGTGGGTTCGATTCCCATTCCTTGACTTCTTTAATTTTTTCTCTGCAAAACGCGGCGTTTTGTTCTGGCACCTAATGCAATACAATCTTGAAATAGATGATGTAAGTCCAACCCATATAGTAACAAGACAAAGCGAGGAGGCAGCACTCAAAAAAATGTCTCAACGGTGCATGGGGAACGGAGTGTCTTAACACTAGATTTCTCCCACCAACCCTTTTATAAAAAGTGAATAAAAATAAATAAAATAAAGTTAAAATACGAATTTTAAATATCAGAAAGCTAAATAGCTTTAATAGTCACTGACTTAATTAATCCTCTTACTATCACACACTGTCACGTGTCTGTTTTACAATGAACGTAATTATTGTTAGGCATTAATTATATTTTAAGTATATATTAAAAATCAAAATTTGAAAGGAGTACGGCACGTCCCATCGTTGAGGCCGTGTTGTCGCAGGGTGATGTGACTGTTAACACGGCGGTCCTAACTTCAATTCCCACTCGGGGGATTGAAATATTTAATATTGCCATGCTCTCACTCTAGTAACAAGGCAAAGCGAGACTGAAATACTGGAGAAATGCGTTTTTCTTCCGATTACTTAGAAATCTGCCCGGAAGGCAGTTCTACTGAGAAGAGCTGGAGAAGCTTCAGGAAGAAACCTCAACAGTTGCTCTTTTTAATGTTATAAATTTATTATTATATATGCCTTTACGTACGTTACGTATTATATAACGAGATCAGATGAAAAAGTAATGTAAAAAAAAATATTTAGTCAACTCCAAATACCACCTACTTCCCTACCTTGATGTACTAGAGCCTTCCCTGTACCTACATATATTAAATGTTAATATACGTTTTCTCCAAAAATACGTAGCTGCGTAATATTCATATCTTAAAAACAACAAAACATATTAGGATTCTTACATCACACTTAAATCAAAAGGGATCATTTCAATATGATTTTTATTTTCCGAGAAATTTGTAAACACAAAAACATACACATACTTTACACATATTGAAAGCTAAATAGATCATTATACTCAACACTTCAACACAACACTAATACATACACACACATCAAAATAATAACTACTCCTCCCTTTGAAGTCGGTTAAAACGTTTCTGATTTTAACATTTTATGAGTAGAAATACCTCTCAACACGCAATGCCTCCAGAATTCGGCAGAAAGTGGGGAACAAAGTGTCGTTAACACTAGGTTCCCTCTGCCTACCCTGCTGTGCGCGGGATACAGCGTGAATCTGATTTGATTTGATTTTTATTTGAGTAAAAATCAAATCTACAACCACTGCGTTTACAGACATGTCAGACACTGTCCCACTGAGCCATAGCGTTAAAGCTTATATAACCGATATAAACTAATCCAGATAACGTCACGCTGTCACGTGTCACGTTGAGCTGTACAATAGCGGGATTGCGTGCTATGAGTATTATTGTTAGATGTTAATTATAAATTTTACGCGCAGTCTGAAAGTAAGCAATCGTTGCGAGTTCGATTCCCATTCGGAGAAATTATTATTTTTTTCCAGATATGGCATTGGATTCTGCTATTCGACATTCAATGTCTTGAATTAGGGTATGAGTGAGACTAATATGTTAAGCATATACATATTTAATAGAACATACTTGCAAGCATATCGCAATGGTTTTCAGTTCAAATCCTACTTGAATATATATACTAGTTTCACGCTATGTCCTGCGCAAAATAAGATAGATAGAGTTAAATTAGGAATCAAGTATCAAGACTCTCTCCCCTCCATTGCGACTCTTCCGTTCTCAATTTTCCGTAGAAATATTGTATTGTTGAGTGGTGGAACTCAACGCCGCGCTTAGCCTCATTACTAGAGCGAGAATGGCCTCTTAACTATTAAACATTAATTTTAATATAAAATAATTTAAATTATTTTCTTCAAGTAAGCAACTAAAAGTTCAACCTACAATAGAAACATATAACCTCATACAAATGTACAGTAGATTTATACCAACCACCGCATCCGGCGTCTGAAGAACAAAGCAGTACGTGCCGCGATAAGGCTATATATACATACATACATATTTGATATTGTTATATATGTAAATTAGAGGCTAGTCGTGGCGCAGGGGCACACGCGTGCTAATGTAAACGCGAGGGTTTGTGAGTTCGATTCCAACTTGGGGAAATTAAATATTTAAATTTCGAACTCAACGCCGCGCTTAACCTTGACACCAGTGCGAAGGAAATGGAAATATAAATTTAATTAAATATTTCTTTTCCTCGAGTGGGGGAGGGTTTTACAGTCACACTTCGTGCCGCTGCGTCACGACTGGCCTCTTCGTCTTAGAGTATAATGTATTATAGTCACATAGTAGAGTATCTCTACCAAATCTTTAGAAACGACAAGTATATGAAAAAAAAAATACAAAAAAAAATTGAAACCATTAAAAAAACCTTACTTCTTGCTATCTCTTTATAATAAAGTTAAAAATACATCGCCATTTCATGCAACATTTCAACAAAAGTAGCAACTTGAGTACATTTAAAAAGAAAACTAGTTAGACGTCGCTTCGAGCGTTTTCTATCAAAAGAAAGGATTGAATCTTACCTTATAACCATTTAGTCGACTGAATCTATGAATTTACATGGAAAAGGAAAAATTTGAATTCTTGATAACAAGAAATCATCACAAATTAAAAAGTTCCCTTTGATTACCATTTCAATTAAACATTCGCTTCGTCGAAATCAGATTAATAAATGTTTTTTTTAAGTAAATGTTCTTAGTATCGTTTCTGACTATATGCGACGGTTGGGGGTCAATTCCCTCTTGGGGTTAAGTTATATTAATTTTCTTGCTGATTTGTTAAATAAGGCGCGGCGTTAAGTTACTTTATTCTACACGCCATTGTGTGTTGGAAATTTAGGGGAAAGTTAAAAATGTACGCATAACTTAGTATAAGTCCAAAATAATCTTTCCGAACTCATTGATATAATTTTAAAAAATGTGTAATTGCGTCATTGCTGCACCGAATAAATGATATTTAAGTTTTTATAATCTCATCTTAAGCTTCACGCTGTATCTTGCACATAATAGGGTAGGCAGAGAGAACCTGGGAACCTAAAGTAAAAACTTAAAACACTCCGTTGCCATTAACACGCTTCCGTTCCCTACTTACCGCTGAATTCTGGAGGCATTGCCTGTTGAGTGGAGGAACTCAGAACCGCACTCTGCCTCGTTGCCAAGGCGAGGAAATAAAAATCATTTCCTCAAGTGATTCCTCAACTTTTTATAGAAAATAATCGATTTTCCACATACATTCTCAATAATCAATTGTACAGACAGTGTGGTTTGCCTACAGAGTTACGTTCTCATCTTATCAACGCGGTTGGCCGGACGCCAGAGTCGCTACCACTGGTCAGTAATTCCGTTCTGAGTTTAAAATATAGCACGCTGCCCCATTTACTTGATTATGGGTTTAAATACTTGATAATGTACTGTTTCACGCTGTATCCCGCATATAGAAGGGTTGACAGTGAAAACTTAGTGTTAAGACTCTTTCCCAATTTCAAAAATAACTTTCTTTTCACGTTCTATCCTGCACATAGCAAGGGTGGCAGAGGAATTCTCGAAAGCTAATGTTAAGATCCGATGTCCGTTATCGAGCGGACCTCAACGTCGTGCTTTATAGACTAAAGCTATAAGCCTTCTCCAATGGACTATATAAACTAAACATTTTTTTCAGTACAATTTGAACCAGTAGTTCCTGAGATTAGCGCTTTCAACCTTACAAAATTTTCATCTTTATAATTTTACTACACATCGGTTACTAACAAAACATAATATATTTTTTTAATTTACTGCCCTAAGCGTTACCAGTTTTAGATCCCACTTTATAGATCGCAAATAAACTGTTTTGTATTGGGTCAGATACTGTTTTTAGTGCTTGGTGTAAATAAGTCAAATAATTTATATAATTATAAGATAATTTTATTAAAAGTGATAATTATACTAAATAAATAAATCTGATTCACGCTGTATACCGTGCCGCACCAGAGCCGTGAAATGAAAACATAAATGCAAATAAATATTTCATTTCATCGAGTGGGGATCGAACCAACAATCAGTTTATTTGACACTTTGTGCCGCTACGCCATGACTCATAACTATACTATTTTTTTTTACTAAAGAGATAAAAAGCCGCGGGTAAGGTAAGGTAAAGTATCTAGGTTTCCTTTTCTTATCATATATAAATATAGGAGATTCTAGGAGACTAGATGAGGAAATACGGCGTGAAACTAAAATTATATCTGTTCGCTACATCTCACAGCTTGGACCAAGCGTTTTCCTCAGAGAAGGCAAGCCAATCAGTCTTTAAAAGCATTGTTCTTTAAACCTTTATAAACGTACGTACAATATTGTTGCGATAACAATAACCATTATTTTTAGTTTGAACCTCTCGTTTTATAGTATAATAGGAATAAATTGATGTTTTATACTTGAATGATTGTAAAAATCAAATCAGCTTCACGCTGTTTCCCGCACACAGCAGGGTAGGCAGAGGGAACCTAGTGTTAAGACACACCGTTCCCCACTTTCTGCCGAATTCTGGAGGCATTGTGTGTTGAGTGGCAGAACTGAACGCCGCGCTAAACCTCGACACCAGAGCGAAGAAAATGGAAATATAAATTTAAGAAAATATTTCATCTCCTCGAGCGGGGATCGAACCCACAACCAGTCGGTATTACAGTCACACCTCGTGCCGCTGCGCCACGACTGGCCTCACGGGGATGATTGTAAAATATATTGTTATTTGTTTTTTCTTCATCTTAATCTCTTCTGGGGTTAATAAAAATGATTTTTGTATATTTTTAAAGCGTCAAACGAAATCGCGAAATGAGTGTTTCGATATTTACAAAAGAAATATTTTTTTTTAAAGAATAGTAGTACTTTCGAAAACATAATATCCATCCATCCATCAGCCTTTCGAAGTCCACTGCTGGACATAGGCCTCCTCTAATGCTCGCCACTCCGCCCGGTCTTCTTTAAGTCGTCGGTCCACCTGGCTGGAGGGCGGCCTGTACTCCTTTTGCCGCGACGTGGTCGCCATTCGAGGACCTTTCTTCCCCATCGGTCGTCAGTCCTCCTGACAATATGGCCTGCCCATTGCCACTTCAGCTTGCAGATTTTGAGAGCTATGTCGGTAACCTGCGTTCGTCTACGGATTTCATCGTTTCGAATTCTGTCGTGTAGAGAAATACCAAGCATAGCTCTCTCCATCGCTCGCTGAGTGACTTTGAGCCTGTGGATAAGACTTGCGGTGAAGGACCACGTCTCAGCGCCATAAGTCAACACTGGCAACACACACTGGTTGAAAATTTTTGACTTTAAGCACTGAGGGATACTAGACGAGAAGATCTTTTGTAGTTTCCCAAATGCTGCCCAGCCGAGTTGGATTCTACGACATAATATACATATATATATTTACAATCGCACTATCATGTCTTAATAAAATAAATTTTTATTAAGACATGATAGTGCGATTGTAAACGCGACGATTGTAGGTTCGATTCCCAGTCGAGGGTGGAAATATTTAATATTTTTATTTTCTCGCTGTAGTAATCAGGCAAAGCGCAGTTTCCTATGGCTACCTCATTATGTGCAGGATACAACGTGAATAAAAAAAGCGCGAGCTTAACTTTCAAATCCATATATATTTTCAAAAAAGCAAATTTCATATATTTTAAGTAATTTTGAATTGAAAATTGTATGTTTATCTATTTTAATGTCTCTACTACTTTTAACTTTACTTTGAAAGCTTTCTTGGACTGAACCTTATGCAATCATTAGACATGGTCACCCTATACTATTCTTCAATATACCAAATATCTCTTATAAAAAATATCTTCTTGTCTATAAAATTTTATATAGGTACATTGAGTTATTTAATTGAGGCCAGTCGTAGCGCAGAGGCACAACGTGTGAGTGTAAAACCGACTGATTTTGGGTTTGATCCCCACTCGGGGAGATGAAATATTTACTTAAATTTATATTTCCATTTCTTCGCTCTGGTGTCGAGTACAAGCGCGGCGTTGACTTCTGCCACTCAACACGCAATGCCTCCAGAAATCGAGAACGGAGTGTCTTAACACTAGGTTGCCTCTGCCTACCCTGCAGTGTGCGGGATACAGCGTGAAGGTGAGTTATTAAATTTTTTTATAAAACATTATATTTCCGATATTAAATTCGTAAACCACCTTTATTATTATAGTTTTCAGCGCAAACTCCAAACAGGACTCGAACCCAGAACTGCCACAATTACAACCACATATTCATCTGATTTCCTACAATAGCAAAAGAGAAACTCACAGCCGACATAAGCGACGTCCTAATTGTCACATAGCGAACAACAATTATTTCCCCTCAGAACAAATGTTTATCTCGTTCCTTATAATAACGATAGCGTTCTCATCACGCACGAACGTCCCTTCCACATTAAATGTACTTGGATGTACGAAATATTCGTGATAGAAGAGGTGATGATATCTGACTGTAAACGTTACGGGTGTGGGTTCGATTACCATACAAGGGAATTAAATTATTTTTAATTTGTCAGTCTGGTAACAAAACCCGGTGTTGAATGCTACCAACAGGCAATGGCCATAAATGGGGAAGGGAAGTATCCTAAGACTAAATTCTCTCTGTCATTGTTATATCACTTTTTCTTGTATCTTGTATCTGTTATATCAGTTTCCTCATAACACAAAAAATCTATATATCTAGATTTGATACCTATGGTTGCAAGTTTGAATCATTTGAAAGAATATTTGTAAGGATATTTTATCATAATGGAATTATTCTCGTACTTTGGTTAGATAATATATGAAAGAGGTTCGACGGTTACGGTTCAAATCGCACTCGGTGAAATGAATTATTATTTATTAAGATTTTATTTCATATCTTCACTATGGTGACAAAGCAAAGCACGGTGTTGAATTCCACCATTCAGCACACAATACCTCGTAAATTCGAGGGAAAGTGGAGTACGGAGTGTTTCTACACTAGGTTCACATTCTCTACAATGCTATATCAGCGAAAAGAAAAAATATATAATATCGTCTTCTGCCGTTATCCTCATTAATTCAAATAGCAAAGTTGGTAAAAGGAACCCACTATAAGACATTTTGTTTCATTTATTAGCCATTCGATAGACATTGCTTAGCGGCGGAACTTAACACCGTGTTTCCACTATACATTCTTTGAAATAAATAAAACCACCACATCCATACATTCATACACACAAATAAAGATAATGCGTTAAAGCGACAACGAATTTATACGTGAGTAAACAAAATAATTATCGTCCGCCCACAAACGTGACGTATTAGCGGATACGCTTGTAATACCTACTTGTTAGAAGTACGGAGGCTGCTGGCAAAAGTTCTTAACCAACTGAAATTAAAAGTAGGTTGTGTGTTTGACGCTGTTTTGTCTGTTTGTATGTATTCTATGTGTCTGTAACTGTGTAACAAAGTTTAAGAAATTGAATTTGTATCGTCATGAAATTTGAAAGTTGTCTGGTCTGATGATGGACTCTGGTCCTAAATAGTGAAAGAGAAAGAAAGAAGAGGTTCAGAGGGTCATATTATTTATATCTCGTCAAAGCGCTGTGCCTTAGTGATGGTATTCAAGAGGCACGAGTTCAAATCCAGTTTTTATTATTTTAGTTTTTTTCAGCTTCACGCTTTGGCAAACAGAAGGAACCTGGGAACCTAGTATTAAGATACTCCTTTTCCTTTAAGACGCTTCTGTTTCTCACTTTCCACCCAATTCTGGAGGCCTTGCGTGTTGAGTGGTGGATCTTAACGCCGATCTTAACGCCAGTTTTTCGTGAATGGGGATCGCACCCACAACATGTCGCGCGCTTGTGCTCCTGAGCCTCAACTGAATTATGCAATGGCATCTCAAAATTTATATATATATATACGTATTTTTTATAATATAAATACTTTCATTTTTAATATCTTTAAAATGTTATTCCAAAAGATTTTGAATTTTCCAAGACATTTCTAAACTATTTAATCTATTTTCATAATACAATTACACTTCCAAACACGAAGTAAGTTGCGAAGCTAGAACTAGTGGCCTCTTATCAACTTAGCTATCTAACTGTTACTAGCCTCGAGCTATCTTGATTGAAATTTTGTACATTCACTTCGTAGTAAAACTATTTAAGCACAGCATTACTTAGTTTAACTCAATAATTAATTTAATTTTATCTTAATACTATTCGAGATCAGTTGTGGCGCAGCGGCACGAGGTGTGACTGTAAAACCGACTGGTTGTGGATTCGATCCCCACTCGAGGAGATGAAATATTTACTTAAAATTATATTTCCATTTCTTCGCTCTGGTGTCGAGGTTAAGCGCGGCGTTGAGGTTTGCCACTCAACACGCAACACCTCCAGAATTCGGCAGAAAGTGGGGAACGGAGTGTCTTAATACTAGGTTCCCTCTGCCTACCTTGCTGTATGCGGGATACAGCATGAAGATTTGAATTTTTTAATGCTATTTGTGGTTGATTTTAGTATGGAGTATTTATTTTAAATTTTCACACATTTTTGTAGATTCAAATCTATGTAAGTGGACTATATACATTCGTTAATAGTTGATGATTTCTATTGTGATTTCAACTTCAATGAAATATAATTCCAAGCGGGCATCGAACCTGCAACTATCGTTTTTCTTATAATAATGAATTGTATCGTAAAAAAGGTAAAAAATTTGAGAAAAAGAATCCCCACATAACAGGGTAGGCAGAAGGAACTTAATTTAAGATTCTCTTTAGTCAACGTGCCATTTTACATTTTCCGAGACTCTACGCCGAAATTCATCTATCAGAACGTGGAAATAAACATAATTAAAATTTTATTACTCTCACAAGTGGAATTCGAACCCACAACCAACTCCTTTTTTAGATTTTAGATTCTGTCCCAAAATTAGAAGAAATCCCAAACAGAAAGGACACAATCATCGGATTTGTAAGTAAATATCTATCTAATACAAGTTTATCGTCAGATATATCTCAAGATCATTCCGGCAAGTGTTGTGACAGGACCCTTATCAATTCGTTATTTAATTATTCTCCTTTCATTTATATTTTATCAGTCTATTCGCTTCCTGATAACTTGTGATAAGAGGGTGACAGTGATGTATATGGTACACGTAGTATTGAATTATTGAATGTTTGTCCTGCCCATCACAGGGAAAGTATGGGGAACATGGTGTTAAGACTCCGTTCCAGAATTTTTGATTATTTTTTTTAAATATACTTCATGTAACTCGAGTAATGCACTCACGCAGTCGGGTAAAAATATAGTAAATATTTTTTTTTTGGCAGATCGTGACACACTGTCACAAGTGTGTGACTGTATAGACGACAGGTTATGGGTTCTATTCCCATCAGAGGAAATAAAATATTTGACATTATCATTTTTCTTGCTCTGGTAGCGAGGCAAAACGTAGCGGTGAGTTTCACCATTCAACACGCAGTGCCTCCAGAATTCGGAGGAAGGAGAGGAACGGAAGAATCTTAATGAGAGTAGAATATCCTAACTGGGTTCCTAGATTCTCAGGTTCCCTTTGCTTACCCTGCTATGTGCGGGATAAAGCTTGAATTGTAAAAAAATAGCTTTACTCTGTCTTCTGTATGAAGCGGCGTAAGCAGAGATAACCTGATATTAAGACATTCCGTTTTCCACTTTTCAAAATACTGCGTGTTGAATAGCGGAACTCAAGCGCATTATCAGAGCGAAAAATAATTTACTTCCCCAAGTGAGACTGGAACCCACAAACGTCACGTTTACTGCACGCATCACAAAGGTCTCTTTACATGTATAATGTATATATATTATTTTACATACCTAAAACTAAATATAATTTAAATAGTGATTCAGAAGGGATTTCTACGATTTCTGATCAAGTAAAGTGTGGGTTTGTTAATCGTACTTAATTTTGATTAAGGTCACTATAATCGGTGTGATGTAGGCACGACAGCCTAACTCCTATGGAAAACCACATTTAAATGGATTTAGAACTTTAATTTTAATGTTTAATTTACAGTTGTTGGTTATTCCTAGAAAAATAATTTGTTTTCAATATGTTACTACTGATATTATGTATATTTTTGAATATGGCAGGATTTTAACCTAAGCTTTTTGGGTGACAACACAAAACGCGGCGGTGAGTTTCGTCAAATATTACAAAATGTTTCAAAATTTGGAGGATAGAGTATCTTAACGGTGTCACTGATTCCATGAACACCTTTAAAAATGGCTCTGAATGGATGATTGGCTCGAGATGTGTCTAGTGGATAAAGCTTTTTATCGGAGAGCGGAGCGGAGAGATCATGAGGGATACCCACGATCAAAAACTATTTTTTTTAGAGATTCAGATGTGTAAGTGTTAGGAAAGTTATATCTACAACACGTGAGTTTAAAATAATGCCATCAGAAGGTATCGTTCTAATAAGATATTTGACATTAGAAGTTAATTTTATTAACTGAAACTCGGTAATATTACTTTATCATAATTCGAAGCTCTTCTGAATAAAAGCCAAGAGCATGTCCTATCTTTCTCTCCACTGCAACTATCCAGTGTCGTTAACTATACTTAAAAGAAAAAAGCGCAAGGGCACCGCCCTGTCTCTACACCGTAAATTTCTACCAGACCACGGCTACAGCAGTCTTTTTGAACCCATCGGGATGTTTGTATATGATCTTTCTGAAGATTGTATTAGAATGTTATGTTGATTGATTTTTGAGTCCAATATAAATCGATGGATCAAGCGCACTACCGAAAAATGGTCGATAATTTAGTTAAACGAAGGGTACTCACTCGCAGTCGTTTCTTGAGTGTTTTCTACATTCGAACAGTGTTTAAGAACCGAGCGGACCGCCATTAAATATCACCACACATTCGTATGCGACGGGCGGACACCGAAGCTGGAACATAAAATTGCATCACACGTCTACTAATCAAATACCAAGTCATAAAACCACAAGGTTATTTCGTCAAGGACCAGTAGTGTTGCTATAACAGTATCACATCAGCCTCCGCGATGTCGAGTGGCGTTCAATATTGTAATATTGGTCAAAGTTCACTGATATGTGTCGACATATTTTGCCTTTATAAGAAATTAAATCTTAAAAGATCATGCATACATTTTTTTAATATTTGGTATGAGTCTTTATGTGCATCATATTTATTAGTACTGTAGTACTTAAGAATTTGACTCGACCTTCCAACAGGTAACCGCCCCACATATATGTATATAAAATAATGATTGCGACACTCGGGACGTCCATACATTAATGACTCCGGATCAATATGATATTGAAAATAAGTTGATTGTATTATTCATCGTTAACTATGCTTATTATCTGTATTGCCACGATACATATTATTATTATCTTTTTTTGTTTATTATTCATATTATTACTTACATCCAAGGTATATACTGTTACAACGGGTTCGTTCTCTCTATTCCCTGCTATATACAGGATACAGCGTAAAGTTAAAAGAACTAACTGATGTTTAATTACAAACTTACTATTACTATACCTTTATTTGTAAATATATTTCCTTTGGTGTACAAGCCTGTAAAATTTGAAGGTAGAATAATATATATTTAAAAAAAAAATTAAATCACGCTTTTCTACACCAAGTAGTACAAGTGTATCTTAGAATGTGCTCAGAGCTACAAACTGTATGAAGCCTAACCTTAAATGGCTTACTAGTAACCTCTAAAGATTACCAATGTTCAGGCTGGCTCCATCATCACACCAACTCGTTGATGTGATAATATTGTATTGTTGATATAAACTCCGATTTTAAGGTTTTATGTTTGTGTTTTTGGAGTCCAGTAATTCAAAAGAAAAAAAGGAACTCTCATAGGACTTCTCTTTGTTGTCCGTTTGTACGTCACTTAAAACCATTTATCTCAAAACCATGTAGAGATATTCATCTGAAATTAATATCATATACCGCGGTCCTATAATTACAAAATTTGGTACAAAGCGAGAACTTATAATACAAATAAAAAAAATCCTCGAATGGAAACCGAACCTACAACCTGTTGCGCTTACAGACGCACTTTGTGCCCCTGCGCTACGACTGGCCTCTGAATATAAAAACTGAAATATATACATACATATGGGTAATGTCATTGCTGCGGTCCAAAGTGCCGACAATCGGTGATTTCCTAGAACGCCTCTCCCTAACGCGATACCGATACATGGATGCTTTTACACTGTTACTATATAAAGAAAACTGCTATATGTTTTTTTTTTTAATTATAACACTTTTTAATTTCACGCGTCCCTTATAAATATTTGAGTAAGTTGAGAGAAATCTAGTGTAGTTTTAAGACACTGTCTTCTCAACTTTCTGTCGAAATACTGAGACATTGCGTAGAGTGGCGGAACTCAACGCCGCGCCTTGTATTCTGACCCTAATTTAATGTGAATTGAAATAAAAATATAGTTTCTATTCTATTCTTCAGTTTCAGTAAAATAAAAATAGTCAATATCTATTTTTTTGAAAACGTACAAAATTTTAACGTATCGGGATTTGACCCGTGCCTCTTAGAAACCGTTTTGACTACTAACTTACTAATCCATATGTTCTCATCGAGCTACGTCGAAATTCTTACATGCCTGTTACAACTTATTTATGTTGTTAGCATCTCTGTAGATTTTTACAAATTTCTTACTTAGAATAATTATTTGACATGGAATATTTTTTGTACGTTTTCTAAGAAAGTATTTTTCTTTCCTGAATATGGAATATTACTCCAAAAATTATAAACGAGCCTGAAATTGCAACTATGGTACGTAAAATTAAGTAAATTTAAACAATATATTTCTTACCTTGAAAAGCAATATGGATGACCTCATGGATTACGATTAATAAATTTAGAACTATCAGCACAAAGTCTATATATATAAAAGGACTTGCGCTGACTGACTGAGGTAAGACGCACGCAGAGCCGTAACCGCTGATGGTAGAAACGTGAAATTTGGGCAGATATTTATTTTCATATTCTGGACATCCACTAAGAAGGGAATTTGAAAAATTTTAACCCTAAAGGAATGAAATAGGGGTTGAAAGTTTGTATGGAAAAAAAAAATAATCTGTACCGATTTTTATAAAATTTGAAATTCAGACTCTTAAAAATATTTCATTGAACACGTGTTTCATGGTTTTTAAGAATTCACCCCCTAAGGGTTCAAATAAGGGGTTGAAAGTTTATATGGAAAAATCTTTAAATTGCCACCGATTTTTATAAAAATTTAAATTCAGACTGTTAAAAATATTTTATTGAACACGT
>JAATLQ010010527.1:31877-80522 GCA_013421005.1 Heliconius erato x Heliconius himera
ATGAAATAGGGGTTGAAAGTTTGTATGGAAAAAAAAAATAATCTGTACCGATTTTTATAAAATTTGAAATTCAGACTCTTAAAAATATTTCATTGAACACGTGTTTCATGGTTTTTAAGAATTCACCCCCTAAGGGTTCAAATAAGGGGTTGAAAGTTTATATGGAAAAATCTTTAAATTGCCACCGATTTTTATAAAAATTTAAATTCAGACTGTTAAAAATATTTTATTGAACACGTATTTCGTGGTTTTTTTAGAATTCACTCCTAATAAGCGGGCGAAGCCGCGCGCGCCCTCTAGTTTAATATAATTTTACGAAGACGAAAAAAATTGGCTTTTGCACAGCTTTGACTGTAAACGCGTGTTGCCTATTGTCACTTAATATTAAACATTTTTAGATAGCCAAAACACGGCGTTGAGCTCTGCCACTCAACACACATGGAGCCACTATTTTTTATTATTTAAATTTCTTATAATATTGTAATTTATACATATATAACGTATTAAGTGATCTATATCATTAGATATGTATGGCACTTCAACAGGATTATCCTCTTAGAACTGACGCTTTGAGTAATTAATGTTAACTAATACTGTTAATCAAACGATTCATTTAAAATAGATATTAACTCTTGGTCTTTGAGGTTAGTCGTGGAGCAGGGGCACAAGACAGGTTGTGAGTTCGATTTTCACGAGGAAACAAAATATTTACAATTCCTCGCTCTGGTAACGAGACAAAGCGTGGCGTTGATTTCCGCCACTCAATACGTAATGCCTCTAGAATGCGGCGGAATTTGTGGAACAGAAGTGTCTTATCACTAAGTTCTCAGGTTCCTTTTGACTACCCTTCTACACTACTACACTTCCCTACCCAAAAATTGAATTACGGCTTCAGTTTTAATAACAGTGGGGAACTTAGTATTTTAACACTAGGTTCCTTCTGCCTACCCTGCAGTGTGCGGGATACAACGTGAAGCTGATTTATTTATTTTATTTATTTTAATAACAATGAAATTACACATAATCAATATTGTTCTTAATCCATAATGGCTGCTGCAACAAAATGACGGATTACAAATTTTTGCAGAACCAACCTATTATGAAAATCATTTTTCATAATAGGTTGGTTTTTTTAAATTATTTTTTAATGTTTATATCCTCACCCAAAACCATGTATATACATATTAATATAAATATTTCTTACATCATAGCTGTATTTTTCATATATTTATCCAATATTTATTCGAACGGTGTGATAAATCCCTATTTTAATAGACCCCAGCTGCCCCCAACCGGAAATTACTGTTCGCATCGCGACCGCTGGAAAAATTTAACGATCGCTTTATCAGTGAGAGCTCAAAGAACTACTATCGAATTAAACGATAGCAACTGTAGTTAGTATGTAGTAAGCGTTCAGCCAGTTGCTTTGAGAAATCTTTTATTTATAACGTCGTCTCTGGGTTTATAGTCTTGTGTGGTTTAGCTGAAAAAAGAGGAATGAAAATCTTAAGTATTTTTACTTGTTTTTGTTCAATTAGGTGTTTAAAAGTGGTTTTAAATTAGTTTCTGATATAAATTGTTTGTAAAGTTTCGTAGAATGTTATTTTTTGTATGTAGAGAATTTAATTTAAGAGCTGAGAATTAGTAATTAGCAAGAACATTTGTTTTGAAAATAAAAAATTGTAAAATTTCACCATTTTCATCTGAATTTAAGACATTGTTCTTTCAGTGGTGGAACTCAACGCCGCGCTTAGTCTTTCCGCTGTGCCAAGACTGCCTTAATAGAAGGTTTCTCTTATATAGTAGAGTGTAGCCAGAGAGAACCTAGTGTTAACACTCCATACCTCACTTCCCGCCGAATTTTCGAGAAATTGCATGCTGAGTGGCAGAATGCAACTCCGCGTTTTCTCTTTTTACCAGAGTGAAATATTAAAAGATCAAATCAAACCTAAAATCGTCACGTTTACAGTCATACACTTGAGCCACTGCGCCATAACAGACTTCTATTTCAAATCATATAAATATTAAAACTATAATATTATACAGTGGTAGCGCAGTGGCACGAGGTGTGACTGTAAAACCGACTGGTTGTGGGTTCGATCCCCACTTGAGGAGATGAAATATTTACTTAAATTTATATTTCCATTTCTTCGCTCTGGTGTCGAGGTTAAGCGCGGCGTTGAGTTCTGCCACTCAACACGCAATGCCTCCAGAAATCGGCAGAAAGTGGGGAACGGAGTGTCTTAACACTAGGTTCCCTCTGCCTACCCTGCTGTGTGCGGGATACAGCGTGAAGCTGATTTAATTTTTTTTTATAATATTCTAAATATTCTATTTTCTTCTCTATAATTTTTATCCTGTACCAAAAGGCTAATAGGCTAGTATTACAATAATGTAACCAATATAATATCGATTGTGTTGTATATGAACTATGGCTACTGATACTAATAATAATTCTATAGTATCGAAATATTGGGATGAAGGTCCAGAATATGTTATGAAAATGAGAAAGTTAAGTATTTTTTATACTCTGACGACAACAGAGAGGTGGTTTAAGTTTGACGTGTCTGTGTATGTGTGTGTCTATCTGTGGCATCGTAGCTCCCAAACTGAGTGATGACCCGGTTTCGATACAGTTTTTTTTTTTCAAAATAATTACCTTTTTCTAGTTGCTTGGTTATGTTTTTGGTTTTTGTGTCGGTGGTTTTTAATTATAAATCAATTCATTACTTACAACTCGGTTGTAAAGTATTAAAATCTGTACTTACTAGACGACTATTTGACGTGTACTGGTTACTTTGTCATTTTATATAAAAGTAGGTGTTTACAAATTTAAGGTAACATGTATATACAATTTTGAAAACGTATAGAACATTGAACGTAGCGGGACTCGAACCCGCGCCTCCTGGAAACCGACCAGTATATATATATGTTTATTTAATTAAATTATTATTTTTTGTTATTTCAAAAAATTGACATCTTGCACTTATTCCCTATGTAAACTATAGCTGTGCCAAATTTTATACACCTCCGTCCATATAATTTTCCGAAAAAGCGATACAAAGTTTTTGCTTCGGCGGAGAGTGGGGAGCGGAAGTGTCTCAATAGGAATGGAGAATAGAATATTAAAATACAGATCAATATTATAAAAAAGAATTTGTATGGTTGGACACACTAATCTCAAGAATAACACGTTTGAATAGTAAAATTGTTGTTTTAATTTTAGACAGCTCATTTACTGAGGAAAGCTTTGGGCTATATTACATCACGTTGCAAAGTAACAGTGAAAAAAGTCGGATAAGGGGGAGAACTTGAGAGTTTTGATAAGCTTGATGAAATATTTATGCTGTATCCCGCACACAGCGGGATAGGCAGAAAGAACCTCGTGTTAAAACACTCCGTTTCCTATTTTCCGCCGAATTCTGGTGGCATTGCCCGTTGAGCTCGAGCGGGGATCGAACCCACAACCAGTCACGTTTACAGTCCCACTTTGTGCCCCTGCGCCACAACTGACCTTAAGATCATGATATATTCTTAGTTACGTCTATGTTGACCACGAGCGGAGCCGCATGTAAAACTAGTGTGTGAATATACTCGTACGTAGCTATAAGAATAAATTATGAAAATGAGCACGCTGAATGGTTTGTATTAAAATTTAAATTGGTAAAGATAAGCATGTATTGGCTATTGAGGCGGTTTCATTTGTTTATTTGTCGTAGTGATGGAGGAGTACAGGTATATTTACCTCACTACTGGCCCTATAGTATTGTCTTCTGACGTACAAAGCACTGCTTTTGGCAACATATTAGAAATTTCATCGTAGGTACTTGTGTCTTCAGACATATATGTATGATGAGGCCAGGATCATTCAAAGTAGGATCTTTTTAACGCTTGTTAATAAATGCTGATGACAGTTCCATCCTATGCATTTTCATAAATTGTATAGAAGTTTTCGGCTTTTTTGCCTTTGATTTACATATTCTAGCACAAGATAATTCTAGGTAAAAATTTCGTACAATAATGCTTATTTGACTTCTTTCTATAGTAAACAGAGATACATTTGGTCTACTCTGTCCACTTCGTCCTTAACTTCATAATAAAAACATTAATTTCCGCTTTGCTCGTTTTTAGGGTTCCGTACTTTTTAAAGAAAAAAGGAACCTTTATAAGATCACTCTGTTGTCTGTCTATCTGTCTGTTACTCTGCCTCTCTGTATAAACCATTTATCTCAGTAACGCTTGGAGATATCGAGTTGAAGTTCAAACCATATACTCAGATTTATGATTCCATGATTTCCCGATAAAAATATATTTCTATAATTTTAGTAGTATTATTTTCTAAGTATTTACTTATTATAGAAAAACTATATGGCCGTTTATATCGCAAAAACCCTTATTTCGACTCAATAACGGGAATAAAAATTCATAAAGTACTTCCAGTTGACCTAGAATTATGAAATTTGGCAGCTATCATCTACAGTACTTGTTTAGGAAAAAATCCTAAAAAATATTTGCGTTAAATAGCAATAAAATGCATATTTCAACACTATGAAGGGAATCAAACTTAAAAGAGTGCTTCTGGTTGACCTAGAATTATCATATTTGACAGCTAGCAACTACAGGTTAGGTTAGGAATAAAAATAAATAAATTAGATTCACGCTGTATCCTACACACAGCAGGGTAGGCAGAGGGAACCTAGTGTTAAGACACTCCGTTTCCCACTTTCTGCCGAATTCTAGAGGCATTGCGTGTTGAGTGGCAGAGCTCAACGCCGCGCTTAACCTCGACACCAGACCGAAGAAATGGAAATATAAATTTAAGTAAATATTTCATCTCCTCGAGTGGGTATCGAATCCACAACCAGTCGGTTTTGTAGTCACACCTCGTGCCGCTGCGCCACGACCGGCCTCTAGGTTAGGAAATATCTGCAAATTATATATTTGTGGTTAACTCCTTAAAAATAATAGCCTTAAAAGGGGGTTTTAAAATAGCCTTAAAAACATTTGGTATTAAAGCCGCTAGTTCAAGTAAGGTATCAGATGAAAGGATTCTGGCTAAGCTAAGCTTGAATTTCAAAAAAAGCACGAGACCAATTTTTGTATGGAACCCTCGGTGGGCAAGGCAAATTCTCGCTTGTCAATTTTTTTTGTAGTTTTGCCTTTTTTCTTATATACAAAGGATACGAGAGATCCTTACAGAGATCATCAGAGGTTAAGGCACTTCTTCTTCTTAAAATTCTCCCATTTTCTTTCCGTATTTGAAATGTAGTTTATGAAATCATATAACCCAAACTACAATTATTTCAAAACAGAGGAATAAACGGGCATTGAATCGATAGTTATAACATTTACAGTTAGTTACTGTTACACGTATTATTCAAAACATGCTAATCCGTTGGTTGGTGCACTACATTGTATTTAATTTTCGCCATTCAAAATAGAAAACCTCTCTTAACTTCTCGCCTCTTCCCGTAAAGCTAGCTAAACTGAACCAAGACACTCCGATCTTTTTGTTTCTGTCTGAATTAGAGACGTTGCTTAATGCTTAACGGAGTTTAACGCCGCGATATAATAAAATATCTATTAAATATGGATTTGAATCTACAAGGACCTTTGTATAAACTCTACACCAGCATCAATAAGAAGCAATACAAATAATCTTCTTGTTTAGAAACGTAACCGTGGTGGCGGTGGTTCAGTAAACAATAATGCAAACTAACGATCCTTGCCCCAGTTGTTCGAGTGGATTAAAACAATGGATGTTTTGACACCGTTTTGTCGGAATTGGATATATATGCCTGTACAGGTGTACTGTGCATGGTAGTGAGTTCAATTATTTTTTACTTATTTATTAAATCAGCTTCACGCTGTATCTCGCACACAGCAGGATGGGCAGAGGGAACCTAGTATTAAGACACTCCATTCCCAACTTTCCTCCAAGTTCTGGAGGTATTGCGTATTAAGTGGCAGAATTCAACGCCGCGCTTTGACTCGACACCAGAGAGAAGAAATGGAAATATAAATTTAAGTAAATATTTCATCACCTCGAGTGGGGATCGAACCCACAACCAGTCGATCTACAGTCACACTGTGTGCGCCACGAGGTTTAAGTAAAAATATTGTTAGTTACTTAAATAAATATAAAAATATTTAGTTCTTAGTTATTTCCATTTCAACAAGCGAGCAGAGCCGCATGTAAGACTAATATGGGAATAAAGCTACAAGAATAAATTATGAAAATGAGTACGCTGAAAGCTTTGTATTAAAATTTAAATGGCTAAAGATAAGCATATATTGGCTATTGAGGCGGTTTCATTTGCTTATTTGTGGACGTAGCAGTATAGAACTTGACTGTAAACGTGACGGGTGTGGGTTCAGTCTCATTCGAAGAAACGATTTTTTCTGATGCTGTGCTGCTGCTCCACCACGGCCACATATTAACAAATAAATTAATTCTAATTTCATTTACTCGTTCTGGTAACAAAACAAAGCGCGGCGTTGAGTTCCGCTACTCATAACGCACGGTTGGACGGCGACGTGGGGAAAAGAGTAGTTTAGCAATAGGTTCTCTCTGCCTATTCTGCTATGCGGGATACAACATAAAGCTGGAAAAATAATATTGTATTTAATATTTACTTTACGAAAAATAAATGAAACTCAGTTTACTGATGCTTATACTGAAATATTGGTTTAATATATTTCGTAATTAACATCGCTTCAAATTAAATGACCATTTTTATTAATATTTATTTTTAAATTGTAATTATGACCGCCATGGTGTACTAGCATACGCGTACGACAGCACAAGCGTGTGTAGGTTGGATTCCCACCCGAGAAAATAAAAATATTTCATATTATTCTTCACTTTGGTAACTATGCAAAGCGCGGCGATGAGTTACGAGAATTCGGCGGTAAGTGGGGAACGAAAATGTCTTAATGGGAACGGAGTGTCGTAACTCTAGGTTTCCAGGTTCCCTCTGCCTACCCCGCTCTGAGGGTAATACAATGTGAAGATGTAAAACATCTGCACAGATGCGTTATGTTTGGCAATGTTTTTTTGCTATGGTAACGTTTTTTTTACTATACACACTCGAGAACTGTTTAACCTGTTACCTGCCGCCGAATTTTCTAACCGCACAATACGTCACAAACTCTAGTATCATCCACACCATCTGGATATGTGGTACTCCACTACTCTGCGGTTTTGTAGGAACTTCGTTCCACGAGCCACTCAACTATGGAATGGCCTACCTGCGGCAGTGTTTCCAGATCGATACAAACTGGGTAACTTCAAAAAGCTCGACCACCTTAAAGGCCAGCAACGCACCTGAAGCTCCTCTGGTGTTACGTTTGGGTCGTGGGTGGCGTTGATCACTTCCCATCAGATGATCCATACACTCGTTTGCCTTATCTTTTTCCATAAAAACAAAAGATTAAAGCACCCTCATCACATATGTTAAAAATAAAAGCACTGGTTGCAAAAAAAACTGAATAATACAAAAAAAACTTATAAAATAAATACATTGAATTTTATAATACAGCTTCTATGTTTCTAATCAATATTGCTACTATCGCATATAACCTTAGATTAACAGCTTTGAAGCCGTCATATCTTTGAGCGTACTGGCACAGTATATGCGTCAACGTGACCGTTGTGGGTTTGTTTTCCGTTTCAGTTTTTCAGTTTCGACAATTAATCATTTTCATTTCATCGTTGGCACAACACAAACCGCGATGTTGAATTCCGTCGCTCAACAGGCAAGTCCTCAGTCTAGAAAATTGGGCTGTGCGTAGCTAACGGTATGTCTTAACACTAGGTTCCCACTGCCTCCCCAGCTTATACTGTCAACAAACAATTGCACCTACCTATACCTACACTACATCTACCTGTCATTTAAGGGGTATCACAATTTACATGTTAACATTGTCTCTCCGTTGTCACTGAATAAACCGGCACGCAGGTATGTAATGCTCGAGCTTTAAACGACATAATAGAGACAAACAATCCTTGCCCCAGTTGTTTAAGTAAATTAAAACGATGTCGTGTAAAGTACATGTATGACATGATGATTGTGGGTTCAATTCCCGCACGGGTGACTATTTTTTTGTGGCTTTGCTCTTTTTCTTATATACAGCGGCTAGGAGAGATCATTTCAGAGATCATCAGTGGATAGACTCTCCATTTTCTATTCGATTTCGAGATGTTGTATACTGAATGGCATATCCAAAGGTCGAGTTTGGTTCTACCAAAACGGAGGAATAAACTCCCCACTTTCTGCCGAATTCTGGAGGCATTGCGTGTTAAGTGGCAGAACTCAACAAGGCAAAGCGTGCCTCGACACCAGAGCGAAAAAATGGAAATATAAATTTAAGTAAATATTTCATCACTTTGAGTGGGGATAGAACCCAAAACCAGTCGATTTACAATCACATTTTGTGCCCCTGCGCCACGAGGTAATACGAATAATCTTCTTGCTTAGAAACATAACCGTACTCGCGGTGGTTCAGTCAACAATAATGCAAACTAACGATACTTGCCCCAGTTGTTCGAGTGGATTAAAACAATGTATGTTTTGACACCTTTTTGTCGGAATTGGAATGTGTATGACTCTACACTGTGCATAGTAGTGAGTTCAATCTTTTTTTGTAGCTTCAAACTGTAATCCGCATATAGCAGGGTAGGCAGAGGGAACCTTGGAACCTAGTGTAAAGAGACTCCGTCCCCATTAAGACACTTCAGCTTCATACTTTCCGCCGATTTAAAAAAATATGTATACAAGACGGCTTTGCATAAAGGTAAAGAAAATACTACAATAAAATTACGTCGTACTATACAATGATAAAACCAGTAAAAGGGTGTCGTAGAGCTGCTCTGTGTGGGCCTCAAACCTGTGTCTGGTCGTAAAAGTGGCGGTTGTGGGTTTGATTTCCGCTCGGAGATCGGAATTATCTTCATTTGTCCACTCTAGTGACAAGAAAAAGTGCGGTGTTGTGTTCCGTCCCTCACACGCGATGTCTCGACAACTTTGTGGAAATTAAAGTATGGAGTGTTATACCAATAGTTTTCGCCTGTCTATTCTATTATATCATAAAGTTCAGCGTCACGCTGTATCCCGCACACAGCAGGGTAGGAAGAGGGAACCTAATGTTAAGACATTCCGTTCCCCACTTTCTGTCAAATTCTGGAAGCATTGCGTGTTAAGTAGCAGAACCCAACGCGCTTGGCGTCGACACTAGGGCGAAGAAATGGAAATATAAATATAAGTAAATATTTCATCTCCTCGAGTGGGGGTCGAACCCAGACGACTATAAAACCCACAGCCAGTCGGTTTTATAGTTACATATTATGCCGCTGCGCCACGACTGGCCTCATAAAGTTAACTTAAATAAACAAAAATGCTGACTATAGGAAGACCTTCATGTTTAAGTTCACTATCTATCTGTCGCGTGACAAATTATGCTTTTGAATTACATTTTGTACAATGAGTTAAAGATAAAAGAAAATATTTAGTGTTTTCATTCAATCAAAGTGACACGCATTCTCTTTGACTTATATCTTTTATCTTTTCTAAGATAGATAAAAAATATCAAAGGATGCCTTTCTGCCTCAAAGATACCTGGTTTGGGTGGAAAGAACTTACTAATGCATAATACTTTGTTAAGGTTCACGCTGTATTCTGCGTATATAGAACGGTAAGCAGAGAGAATCTAGTCTTTAAACAATCTATTTGAAATACTGAGTTGTGTTGAGTGGCGTAACTCAACGCCGCGATTTGTCTTCTTACCATAGCGAAGTAAATTACGAAAAATCTCCTTTCTGAACGTATCTTTATTAAGCATTTTACATTTTGAGCACACTAAGTTTCATATTTTACAAAGTTTCCAACTGCTCTGTAAAGTTTCTAAAATGTCAGATCCGTGTTCAACAATTATGAAGACTTTCTTTCTTATAAATTTTGCTCTTTCACAAGATTTAAATACTTCTTTGCATTACAATTAGCAGTATTGATCTCTTAGAATGTACTGTATACGATGTTTTGATCAATATCAGCTTCAAGCTGTATCAGCTTCATGCTGTATCTCGCACACTGCAGGGTAGACAGACGGAACCTAGTGTTAAGACACTCCATTCCCCACTTTCTGCTGAATTCTGGAGGAATTGTGTGTTGAGTGGCAGAATCCAAGGCCGCGCTTTCTCCTCGACACCAGAGCGAAGAAATGGAAATATAAATTTAAGTAAATATTTCATCTCCTCGAGTGGGCATCGAACCCACAACCAGTCGGTTTTATAGTCACACTTTGTGCCGCTGCGCCACGACTGGCCTCTGGACTGGACTGGCCTTGATCAATATCTTAGATATTAAGTAGTTGTCAATATAAGAAATAGATTTTTAGCAAAGTGAAACATGGCTTAATTTATTACAAATTTGTCCCTGTTTATAAATAGACATGATTAATAAAAATTAAATTTATCATATATAACAACCTCTGACTGTAACCGGAATTGTTGTGGGTTTGGTCCTTATAACTTATAACTAATAAAATAAAAAGTCCTATTGCCCTTAGGGCAAACCTTGCGGCAGGACGGCCTTGACGGACTTCGATCTATTTGAAATCGAAAATTGTCCTACTTCGCATTTCCTGAAAAGCTTCTCCGCGTATAGAAAAAAATAATAATATTAAAGAACTAAAAACTAGATATATTACGTAAAGTTAAACTAATATATACAGGGTGTAACGCCATTGACGGATCAATGGTTGGTTGTCTATGGATAGATGATCTCAGTACTAATTTATTTCACTTTCATGTATGTTTGCCAATTTTCAGTGGTTCGGCGCAGTCTCAACAGCCCTACTGTTGAGACTGCGCTTATGATTTATTTTTCTTAATTTAGCTTAATATTAATTCTTTTGTATAATGTAATGTTTCAAAAATACCGGATTATAAATCTTGGAAATAACATAGAAACAAAAATCGTTTTTAAATAACATTTTTTTTCCATTTTAATTAAAAAATACTGTTTTTTTTTTCAGAAATTACTTTAAGAACTACTAGTATTAGTATAGAATTATTATTCTATACTAATACTGTAAGTTTCATAGGCGCGGCTCAATGGCAAAAGTATTTGATCAAATTTAGCCTATTTAAAAACGACTTTTATTTCCATGTTATCTCCAAGCTGAAAGCTGAAATATTACATTATACAAAAGGCCTACCATAGAGCTATATTGAGAAAAAAAAATTAAGAGCGCATACTCAATAATCGGATTGAAATAGCCCATTTTCTTCAAGAATAAATTTTTTACCAAAAAATCACAAATTTTAAAGCATTTGCCGAACAATACATACATGGAGTGAAATAGATAGATACTGACTCATAGACAACCCTTGATACATCGATCGTGTTACACCCTGTATATACCTATGACTAGACATATACAAATATAATGATAAATATATTTGGTTGAACGCTTTAATCTTAGAAATCAGTAGTAGTTCGAATAATGAATGAAACATTTTTTTAAAAAAAATCGATTATCGTAATTTTTGTGGAAAAAAAACTATAATCATTTCAATATAACGCACTGTCTGGGGTCAAATTTACCACCGGCATTTAGGCCCGTATTTATTAAACCACTCTGGAGTCTGAGGTCAGTCTTGAGATGGGGTATTCATTCATAGATATATAATTTATGAATGAAAACGATATCTCATGATCGATCTCAGAGTTGAGAGAGGTTTATAAATACGGATCTTAGAATGTGTCATGTTCTAAACAGTTAAAAAATAGTTATTTTTAAGTAAATTAATTTTCAAGTAAATTTGTATTTTATAATTATAAATTTATGTTTTAAAAGGTTATTCGCGCTTTATATAAAACAGTTTTCATTCAAATAAGAGTAAATGCCTATAATAGATTTGATTAATAACCTAATTTCTCGCTTGAGACCGTTCTCTTTTAATTATAATAACAGTAAAATCTTTTTATTTTTACTTAGAGACCTATTTAAGAGTGTTTATTTTATGTTTTAATTAAGTTTTAGTGTTTATATTTTCTATTAGGCGTCGCCCGCGACTTTATTTCTCGCGTGGACTTTGTAGACTTGAAATGGAAAATTAATTTTTTCCAGTTTCTGTAGAAATTAAAAAAAAATCTTCACCTTGATTTCTTCACCTTGTATATTCCCTAACCTAGATACAACTAAATTTCAACTTCATAAGTGCAACAGTTTCGTCTGTGCGTTGTCTGTCAGTCATTTAGTATCGGAAGAGTTATATACTCTATATAGATTAAATAACGATATAGGAGACTGAAATGATGATCGTAGGTTAATATATTTATTATTTTTTTAATGCAAACTTCAGGAGGCTATTAATTAGAAATAAAATCGTGGGAAGTTTTTTTCTCGTTACTTTGCTCTAGTAAGAAAGCAAAGCGCGGCGTTGTGTTCCACCACTCAATAATCAAAGCCTCGAAAATAAGGCGGTGCGTGATCTTAACGCTAGGTTCCTCCTGTTTCACAGCTATATGCAGGAAACAGCGTGAACTTAAAAAAAACAAAATTAAATTTTCCTTCTTTTAAAAATAAATTTAAAATCAATTCTCCCATAAAAAAATTTTAAGATATTTCATCTAAGTTAAACCGATATAAATAAAATATGTATATAAATTTTATATGAGAACATCATGTTATTTATGCCCGCTTTTACCCGACCGCGATATTTAATAGCGTCTAACAAAAAACTCCACTTACCGCTGATGGCTTTCTTCGCATAAATTCATGGAAATTTAATTTCTACGCACTTTGGTTACTTTCACAGTGTTCTTTTGTGCGTATGTTTATTTAAAATTATATATTTTTTATAAATGGAAGTTCCATAATATCTTTTAACTTCACGCTGTATCCCTTATAATAGCGTGACGTTAAACGAAACAAAACGGATAAACAAAGTAGGCTGTGGGCACCAGAGAAGTAGTGTTAAGACATCTGTTCTCCATTAGATCTCTTCCATTCCCTAATTAAAAAAATATATTGTTAATACGTATATTAAGAAGCGCAGACGCTTCCTCAGCTCCTCGGACGTTTTTTTGATTAAGATGACACAGTTTAGACGTAGGATTTTTTTTTCATTTCCCGATATTTATCCATACTGTATAATGTGTGACGCAGTTACGAATAGATACCAATCGCGTAAACACCTACTACAGAAATAATAATAAAAGTTTGCCTTTACTAGCCGATCTGCCACTTCTTACTCTTAAAAAACATATCTGAAAGAGAACGGGATAACTCTCCTTCTATTCTATGCAATTAACTATTTTCTATAATAAACCTAAACAACCAGTTACAGTGAGGCCAGTCGTGGCGCAGCGGCACGAGGTGTGATTGTAAAACCGACTGGTTGTACAATTCGGCAGAAAGTGGAGAACGGAATGTCTTAACACTAGGTTCCCTCTGCCTACTCTGCTAGGTGGGGGATACAGCTTGAAGCTGATTTTTAACCTAACCAACGTTCAACTTCACATTACTTGCGACTCGATTTCGTGAGTGAGGCGAGTATGACGTTGTGGCGTCGTTTTAACAAATAGCGTTTTATTTTACAACGATAATTTTATTATTATTCTTTTAAAACATAACTTTTTAAATTTTGCTAAATTTTATTTCATTTTATTTGTATTAGGCTTTTATAGAGTAGTTAAAACTGTGCTTTAATTTAAAGCTAGTGATACAGCTTGTAAGTTGGTCCCCACCACAGGGAAAACGATTTTTTTTTCTCGCTCTAGGAAAAATACAAAGGCGTTCAGTTTCATCACGTAACACGCAATGTCACGATAAATAGGGCGGTGCGTGTGGAACGGAATGTCTTAACACTAGGTTCCCTTTGCCTACTCTGCTATAAGTGATATAGGTGGTCCAGCCTGAAGCTATAAGAATCGTATAGGTTAATTTCCTATATAATAAGAGCTATTCAAAAAGATTACTAGGGGCGCAAATTAGAATTTCGCTGTAGTCGTTCGGTCATTGGAATACAGAATATTTTTATTTACATTTAAATTTTATTGAGTTTGAGTCATAAAAAAGAAACAATTAACTACTTATTACACTTTAGACAGAGATAATTTTGTTACCCACACACCGCCCAAATTCCGAGAGAGTGACAAACATAATTCTTTCCCCAGAATTCTGGACGCATTGCATGTTGAGTGGCGAAACTGCTATTTTTTGCATTTCATTGATTGGAAATCGAACCCACAACTAGTCGCGTTCACAGTCGTACTGCACCACGACTGTCATCAAAGTAGAAAATATTTTTTAACATTCTTAAAGTGTTAATCCACACTTAGGAAAGAAAAATACTTATTTAGAAAACCTATAAAAATTTGAACGTACCGTACTCGAACCCGCGCCTCCTGGAAACAGTAGAGTAGTTACAAGTGGGAAACGATACCCCAACCGCCATGGTACAAGCTTCAAGCCGCACCACGACGGCCTGAAGCAATTATTAAATAAAATAGAATCATAAATCCACTTAGAAAACAAAAAAACTGATATATCGCCACAGAACACTTCGTAATGAAGATTTCTAAACATTGACGTGGGGCTGACCTGGTTTTGTGGGAAAAATACAGGCCGAAGTTGCATTAGCCGTGGTTGCTAAAGAGATTTTCAACTCATAAAAGGGTGTAGGGTAACCACGTTTGTAATTTATTACTGAAAAAATATTGAAGGAGTAATATTTTGATTTTCATATCAAAAATTGCTTATCTTTGTTAAGTGACAACTGAGGAGCGAACTGTTTTAACTTCACTATGGGGAACATAGGGTTTCGCACCTGAAAAGACAAAAACGGAACCCTTATTTACTAATTATATATATATTTTTTGTCCATCTGTCTATCTAACAGATGAATCTGTTTGTATGTCTGACTATTTGTCGGTCTGTCTGTCCGTTTGTCAATACGTAGAACAACGAAGAAAGAAGTACTGTATTTAGAAAAAACATTATTTATCACATTTATTTCATGTACATACTCTTATATTACAAACTATAAACAATATAGCTGACCGGACCAAAGTAAGTTTTGCCCTAGATTTTCACGAAATGAGAAGACAGTTCTTGATACCTAGTTCGACTTTCGGATTCAAAGTTTTTATACGTGACTCCCACGTGATCGAAACTTCGTAACCGTTCACCCTGTAGATTTTTTCTAATGTTACAAATAATAGCTTTTAGTTTTACCAGTTATACATATGTATAGCTCGCGGCTTCTCTCGCTTAAATAACTCAATTATTTGTTTACTACTCTGAATTGCTTTCATGTTTTAATGACATTATCATTTTAAAGATATTATTCATACATTGATAGCTAAAGTTTCAGCCAATACAATAAAATAATTATTTTGTAGCAATTTAGTTGAATTAAATATTTTCTACTCATATAATATTTTTCAACAATACGTTCAAGCAAACATACATACATTCTTTGATAAACACATACAAATACAAACATGTATACAAACAAATAAATCACAATAACTACTCGTATTCTAAAAATGTTGATTTTTTTTTAACTTCCTTACCTAAATTTGTACTAAATTTAAAAAATTCTTTCCACAAAAGGCGCTAACAACAAAAGTTGTAACAACCATATAAGAGTTGTGACGTGACCAAAAAGAACTTAGAGCCTAATTGGATACACTTGAGCAAGTCTAAGAGCCAGAGTTCCAGGTTTTGCTATATGTATTTAAATGGAATAGACTCGCAGCTTCGCCCGCATAATACCTGTAATTTTTTTATTATTCTGTATTTATCAACGGTTACACATTCAATTATTTTTCATATTTCTGTGAAAGTGCAAACACTAAGTGCGCATCCACGTATGGATGCTTGAGAAGATGTCAATAGTGAATCCCTTTGCCTTCTGAGGGACTCGAATCTAGGCTTGCGGTATTAAATAGAGCGTTAAAATATTTAATTTAACATTTTTTCGAAAATTATACATCCAAATTACATGCTGTAATAGCCAAAGATTATCTTCATAATTTTTTTGGATGATGGAGTACAAATTTTTAGTCACAAAATGCCTTATAGTGACTTATTTATAAAAGATATTTTATATGAGAACTAATAAAACTCAATGTTTTCGTTCCTAGTTATTGTTATTTCGTTATTTAAGGCCAACTAAGAATTAAACCGTAATTTTATGTAAAGAATATATTTTGTAAGAATATGCTTTCATACAAAACAAAAAAAAGTTAATCCGATCAGTAGTTCAAGAGTTTTTAGCGCGTAAGCAAATAAATAATCTCTTCCGCTTTATTATAATAGTATAGATAGATCTATTAGACTTTTATTAAAACGTGTTATTTGTAGGATTTGAAAAAGCACTTATACGCCCTAATTTTTTGTTTTTAATATTTTCAAAAAAATTCTTTTTTTTTTGTTTTTTGCGTCAACAACGTACTTTGTCTGGTTCTCTGAACGAATAAACGAAAATAATAAATTTCCCCGGATGGGAATCGAACCCATGATTATGGCACTGTGTCACAAAAAATATTATAAGCTTTCAAATAAATCATAGTAACCCTATTTCTAGGCTGAAATCAATAGGCAAGGGTGAAGGGATCACATTGGAATGATACGCCGCAACGTTTACCCATTTAGAGGTTCTATTCAAACGCTAAATAATAACGTTTTGATTTTACAATTCCACTTTGCAGACTGTTTAACCGATTGCTCTAAAAGAGGATAATGTATTTTCGTCTTGACTATTTTAGTAGTCATTTATGGTACTGTTGTATGATGGTATGCTTTTACTGTTATAGATATCCTAATTTTGCATATTGAATATATAAATAATTTTTAAAAAAGAAATTGTATATTTTTTTATTCTTACTTCGCCTTTTACTAGTATTCAAGATAATACATGGCAGTACTTAACGCCGCGCTGTGTTTTGCCAGAGTGAGCAAACAATAATATTTTTTTCTTGCATAGGAGTCAAACTCGCAACTATTCATAGTTTACAGTGACAGTGAGTCTCACTGTGCCATGACGGTATTTCAGCCTTCAGGTATGAGTTTTAAAATTGGTATCTAATATAATATTTTTATTCATTCATCGAATTAGATGTGTAGTCTGCATTCTCAATAAATAAAATGTAATGCGTCTATAGATATTGAATAAAACATTTTCAAATTAACCTTGACTTTCACTTTTGTGTTATTTGCAGAATTATTAGCATTTTTGTAAAATAAAAGGGGAAAAGTCACTCGTGGCGCAGGGGCACAAGTATGCCACTGTGGTTATATACACGCGATGGTTGTGGGTCCGATTCCCATTGCGGGAATGAAGTATTGAATATATTCATTTAGTACTTATTTAGAAAATGTATAAAATTGAATTTTTTTTTAACGTAGCGGGCTTGAAAATGTTATGTATGTTAAGAAAAACATTAATAATTTTACCAAAATTGGTGATTATATTAACACTAGAAAAAGGCATAATCTTGGTGCACCTGTAACTCGGTTGCATCGAATTCGTAATTCTTTTATGGGACAATGTGTACGCTTTTACAATAGGATCCCAGAAAACGTCAAAGAATTTTCTATATCACGATTTAAAAAAATTGTGAAAAGACGTTTGTGTGTTAAAGGTTATTAATGATTTTGTAAATGATAACACGCCTTGGGAATGAAATGCTCGCTCCAGTCTGTTTCAAAAGTATCATTGTCACAGGTAATTAAATATGTATTTGTATAAATTTATTTTAAAAAAATAGGTCCCGCTGAGTTTCTTGCGCCGGTTCTTCTCAGGTCTGAGGCATTAACTTGTGGTAAATTATTTGACGTTCAAAAAATGAAGCATGTAACTTCTTATTTTGAATAAAATTATTTGAATTTGAATTTGAATTTGAACCCGCGCCTCCTGGAAAGCGACCAGGTCGGTTTCCAGGAGGCGCGGGTTCAAATCCCGCTACGTTCAAATTTTTATACGTTTTCTAAATAAGTATTTTTCTTTCCTTAGTGTGGATTAACACTAAATTAAATATTTTATTAATTAATATTTTAAATTAAATATTTAAAATATTAATTTAGTTCTGGTAACAAGGAAAATTGCCAGTCAATACGCAATGCCTTCGAGATTCGACGGAAAGTTGGGAACAAAAGTTTCTTAATGAAGAATGCAGTGTCATAACACTAGATTCCCTAACTTCCTCTGCGTTTCCTTCCATGTGCTGGATGAAACTTAAAAATAGTAAAAGAAAAGAAAAATTAGAGTGAAAAGCGGAGAACAGAGTGTTTTAGCACTAATTTCATTCTAAATACAGCTTAACGCTCTGTTTTTAGGTGGCAGGGCCCTGAAAAACAGAGGGTTAAGCAGAAAAAGAATGTGTGAAGTTAAGAAAACGACATTATACTCGAATCTCGTTTTCGGAGCTTGTAATTTAGTATTTATAGAATCGTCGAGACAAAGGTTCCATATAGTTTTCAAATTTGTCTTCTCAAACTTGCTAGAAAGATAAAGCGAATTTAGGAATATATTCTACAAAAGAAGCAGATTTCAAAGTTTCCTTGCTAAATAGGTATTTCAACTTTGTTGTGTTCCCAGATAGATTAGTACGACGAATGAATACACGACAGTTGTGGATTCAATCCCTAATGTAGAGAATGAATTATTTTTATAAATTAATTTATTAATAGTAAAATATATAAATAATTATTATTATCGTTTATGGTAACAAGACAAACCGTGACGTTGGGTTTCTTGCATTCAACGCAATGTCACGAGAATTGGGGACCCGTCAAACGGAGTGCCTTAACACTAGGCGCCCTCTTCCTAACCTGCTATATGCGGGATACAGCGTGAAATAAAAAAACTAGCAGTAACAAAAAAATATCCTACAATAGTATCTACTATTGAAGGATGAAAACGTTTCGAATCATTTATATCCAGTTCAAAAACCAAATATTGGTTTAATGAAAATCTATATGATTTTTTCCTACTACTTTGACTATTACTTAATTATTGTTTTAATCTGATTATATCCTTCCTTAGCTCTATATATAGATATTAAGTATCTGAATTGGCAAATGTAAAAGAGAATAATAAGCCCGTAAACCTGGCAATGTGACAGTGTCTGACTGTAAACACGATGGTTGAAGGTTCGATTCCCAATCGAAAAAGAAGTTAAAAAATGTGAGAAGTAGTTAATATTCTTAAATAAAATTCACTGGTTCAGTAATGTAGTATTTGTAGAAAACGTCGAGACAAATGTTCCATATAATTTTTAAATTTGTCTTTTCAAACTTGCAACTATTTACAAATTATCTATATTTACAAAATATCTATTTTAGAAAATTTTGTTTTCTTATTATTTTATCTTCTTTCCTGATCATGGAAATAAAAATAATTCACGCCTATGAGTGAAAATCAAACCTGTAACTGCCGTGCTTATCAGTCAGTTTTTTTTTTGCTTCTTGCTTATAGAGCAAAATAGTCAGAAGGAAATTATTGTCTACTAACGGCGAATTCTCTAGCGTTGAGTAGAAGAACTCAACGCCACGCTTTTCTTTGTTATCATAGGGTAGAAATAAAAAAAAAACTTCATTCTCCTAAGTGGGAATCAAACCCACAACTGTAGTTTACAATCAGACCACCGCCATCAACCGCCAGTTGAAATGTAAAAACCACTCGATTTAAATATATATTACTAAAATCTATAAACAACATCAAAATATTTATCTTTGATTTACATCTTGTATTTAAGACGAACTCCAGAATCCATTTCAATTCACTGTAGAATTCGCGGTATACATTTGTATAGACCTCAAAGCTATCAAAGGTATTAACCCTTTAATGCTAACAATTAGTGGTTTTGGACCGAACCCTCGTTACCTTGGCAACGGAATTAACTGGATTTTGGTGGAATTTAGTTAGATCTGCTTTTTTCGCTTCACGCTGTATCCCGCTTTATCCCGGCCGGTAGTGTTATATCATTCCGTCTCGTACTGGCAAATTTTTGAGACATTGCGTGTTAACTGAAGGAATTAAACGCCTCGCTCTCTCTTGTTACCATTATGAAAAGGGAAATAATTTATTCTTTTGCACAGGAATCGAACTCTCCACCATCACGTCTACAGCCAGACGCTGCCATACTGTGACACGATGGCTTCTATAACGTTTTATAAATTTCTTTGGTAGAAAACAAAAATAATTGTCTTTGTAGTAAGTTTAATGACATGGCCTAATATCTAATATATTATAAATTTACCTTAATGTGTCTGATACTATCGACACGTAGGAATGATGTATTTAAAAATCAAAAATTAAATCAGCTTTACGCTGTATCCCACACATAGCAGGGTAGGCAAAGGGAACTTAGTGTTAAGACACTCCGTCCCCACTTTCCGCTGAATTCTGAAGACATTGCGTGCTGAGTGGCGGGATTCAACGCCGCGCTTTGCCCTGACACCAGAGCGAAGAAATGAAAATATAAATGTAAGTAAATATTTCACTTCTTCGAGTGGGGATCGAACCCACAACCAACAAGTCGATTTTACAGTCACACTTTGTACTCAAAATATATTGTATTGTATTTAATAAGCATGGTAAGATAAAGTAGTATAATATTGAATTATTTTATTTTATAATTACAATGTTTTTAATAATGACTATCGACGACCGTGACTAAAGACCGTCGTGGCACAAGCGTGCAACTGTAAACGCGAGTTAGTAAGTTCGAATCCCATTCGGAAGAATGAAATATTTAATATTTTCATTTCCTCGGCCTGATAACGAGGCAAAACGCGGCTTGATTCCTCTACTTAACACGTATTGTCCCGCTTGATCCTGCATCAAGCGGAAAGTGGGAAACGGAAGTGTCTTAATGGGAAACAGAGTGTTTTGACACTAGGTTCCCAGGTTCCCTCTGCCTACACTGCTATGTGCTTTGCAAGTTAGTTCAAAAAGCTTCACGCTTTTTCCCGTATATTTAGCAGTGTAGGCAAAAGGAACCAATGCGTATTATTAAAATATACTTTTATATCGAGCTATATGATTCTTATTAAACTTTTTGACCATTTCCTGATTGGCTGACATCTTTTATTTATATTTATAGCATTAAACAAAAAT
This sequence comes from Heliconius erato x Heliconius himera, assembly GCA_013421005.1. Classification (NCBI taxonomy): domain Eukaryota; kingdom Metazoa; phylum Arthropoda; class Insecta; order Lepidoptera; family Nymphalidae; genus Heliconius; species Heliconius erato x Heliconius himera. The sequence continues at coordinate 53,014 of JAATLQ010010527.1, forward strand.
ACATCCAGACCAGTCGTAGCGCAGCGGCAGCGACTGTAAAATCGACTGGTTGTGGGTTCGATCCCCACTCAAGGAGATGAAATATTTACTTAAATTTATATTTCCGTTTCTTCGCTCTGGTGTCGAGGCTAAGCGCGGCGTTTAGTTCTGCCACTCAACACGCAATGCCTCTAGAATTCGGCAGAAAGTGCGGAACGGAGTGTCTTAACACTAAGTTTCCTCTGCCTACCCTGCTGTGTGCGGATTACAGCGTGAAGCTGAAAAAAATATACAAAAAAAACAAGTTTTTCCAAGTCACGTAACGATATTGTAGGTACAAGCTTTACCACTCACCTTAGGCGATGAATGATTTGCAGAATCCACTCGAAGGTTTTTAATTCGAAGCTCTAAACTAAAGACGTGATAAATGATATGTTTTCATGTTTTTTTTTCTTCTTTTTATTTATTAAAATTCTGAAATATAAAGCTTCCGTAGCGTAGGGGCAGAATACGCGACGGCTGTAACCGCGACGGTCGTGGGTTAGCTTCCCATTAGGGGGAATGAAATATTTAATATTGCCATTTCCTCGCCCTGGTAACGAGGGTAAACGCGGCGTTGGCGGCTTTCCGCAATGCCTTGAGAATTTGACTGAAAGTGGGGAACGGAGTGTCTACCACTAGGTTCCCACTGCCTGCCCTACTAGGTCTCATATTCCTCGATCAGTAAATCAAAATATCGATACGAAATTTAGTTTAAATCAAATTTGAAAACAGACAATCAAACATACATACACAAATCTAAACTCTCAATTCGAATTATAACTATTGTTGTAACAGACACACATACATACATATCAAAATGACAATCTCTTTTTTTTAAGTCGGTTAAAAATAGCTCCATCGCTAAGCCAAAGGAACATAAATCCAACTTCCCCGGTATAATCCAGGTAATGAAGCGACGGATATTCTCTTGATAGTAATTGTCGTTATGGCACATAATAAATGAAGTGTCATTTATAACTTTGCAAAATGTAGTGTTGAGGACAAGCTACTAATAACATTGAAATTTGTACGTTAAATAAATAAAAATCAGCTTCACGCTGTATCCCGCACACAGCAAGGTAGGCAGAGGGAACCTAGTGTTAAGACACTCCGTTCCCACTTTCTGCCGAATTCCGGAGGCATTGCGTGTTGAGTGGCAGAACTCAACGCCGCGCTTAGCCTCGACACCAGAGCGAAGAAATGGAAATATAAATTTAAGTAAATATTTCATCTCCTCGAATGGGGATCGAACCCACAACCAGTCGGTTTTATAGTCACACTCCGTGCCACTGCGCCACGACTGGCCTGATTTTATTTGAAATACTATAAAAGTTGAGGTTGTCGTGGTAAGTGGTACAAGCGTCTGACTGTAAATGCGACGGTTATGGATTCGATTCCCGGTTCAGGAAAATGTATTATTTAATATTCCTCATTGCCAGAGCGCGGTGTTGCGTCGCCACTCAACACGCAATGCCTCCAGAAATTGGCGGTAAGTGGAGAACGGAGTGTTTTAACACTAAGCACCCCCTACAAGCAGGATACAGCGTGCAACTTAAAAAGACATAAATATCCTCGCTCTGGTAACAATGCGTTAAATTCCGCTATTCAAAACGCAGTGCCTCCGGAAAGAAAAAAAAGTGAAGAACGGAGTGTCTTAGCACTAGGCTATTTATTATATATGAGTAATACAGCATGAAAAAAAATATTTAAAAACATAATAAATAGTTTATTCTTTGAACTATAGCACGCGAGCTGTAAGTTACATTTGAATGTCAATGGGCCATGGCAAATTGTCTTATAAGCAAAGCTTTGTGGCTTCGATCACCATTTAAGAGAATTAGACAAAGTTCGGCGTTGAACTCCGCCAACAAGCAATATAATAAATATAAGCCAAACTGGAGAACAGAGTGTCTTAACAGTAGGTTCCTTCTGTCTTTCCTGGCATGTTGGAAAAATTATAAATATTGATTTTCTCATTAGCTTTTATTATAATTTTTATAAGCGCCTTTACTTGGTTGGACTTGTACTTTGTAACATAATTTAAAAAAGTGTGTCATAATCAGTTATGACACATTCGACCTAATTTAATTGAGGCCAGTTATGGCGCAGTGGCACAAAGTGTGACTGTAAACGCGACTGATTGTGGGTTCGATCCCCACTCGAGGAAATAAAATATTTATTTAAATTAATATTTTTAAACGACTTTTGTAAGAAACAGAAGTTATCAATTCGACTGTATTTTATTTATTTTTACATTTGTTTTTTTTTAGAAGTTTTGACTGACTTTGAGAACATGATATAAGACTTAAACTTGCATTAAGTATGTACGCGACAAATAGGCGAATAACTCAATATCATGGCTAACTGATTCTGGTGATTCTTTTTGTATTGGAAAGGATACACTTTAAGGATACTTTGGTGAAAGTTTGGTTAGGTTCTGATTATGGGATCTATTTGAAATTAAACAATCTTGTTTTTTTTTTGGTAAAAAATATAATTATATTGTGATAGCAAGAAAAAAAGAAAAAAACTGTTAACATTGGTGAACCACGGTCTATTTTTCGTCAGAAAAGGGATTCCTCATCGTAGCATTTCTTTTCAACCAACTTCATAAAAGAAGATGTTCTCATTTACAACTTCAAAAAAGGGAGAGGTTTCCAATTCGCCCGATTATGTTTTATGTATATTCTTGTCAATATACCAAAATGAACCTAAATTTCTAATCAAGATTGAACTTTTACATAGGACAACCACTACCTACTCGTTTGAGAAGCATACTTTTAAAGTCTACCCATCACTTAAAATCGTAAAATAAATCAATTTTTAATAAAAAAAAACCCGACTTCAAAAAATTTACTTATAAGTGAAAAATATAAAAATAATTATAAAATCTTTATTTAATTATTTTTGTTTAAAAATATCAAATTACATTTTACTTTATGTTAACTATACTGAAACTTTCGAGTTTAAGTTCTAAACAAAGAACACATTTTATAGCCGTTGTAGCATTTCCTATAGAAAGAAACATATTTTTAATTTATTATTTATTCCAAAAATAAAGCATGTAACTTCTTATTTTTAATAAAATTATTTGACTTTGACTTCGTTTTGTATCAACTGATTTCAACGACATTTGTAATATTCCCTAAGTTAGCCTTATGACTATTAGTTCCTGAGAAAATTGTGGACAAACATATAAATCTACATACAATAACATAGTGACTGTACTGACTGCGTAATTTCGTAATATGCTAAACTTGGACCACATCATTAGAGCGAAGTACCCCCGAGTACCGAACTAATACAGCTATGTTTGAATAATAAACTGATATTAGGTACGAGAGCGGGATAACTTTTTACCACAAAACCTCATATTCGGTATAAATAGATGGATACTGTTTAATTGTACCCGAAATTTCATATTGAATAGTTTTAGTAATTTTACTTACTTATTTAAATGTTATGTTTTTTTTTTTATTTTCACGCTGTATCCCGTTAGCAGGGTCCTAATGGACAGGGAACTGTGACTGTAAAACCGACTGGTTCTGGGTTCGATACCCACCTGAACAGATGATAAAATAAATTTAAATTTATATTTCCATTTCTTCGTTCTGGTGTCGACGCAAAGCGCAGCGTTGACTTCTGCTACTCAACACACAATGGCTCCAGAATTCGGCAGAAAGTGGGGAATGGAGTGTCTTAACACTAGGTCCCACTGCCTACCCTGCTGTGTGCGGGATACAGCGTGAAGCTGTAAAGCTGAATAGTATTGAAATGTCTGTCTGCGAATTCAAATTAACTTTGATTTTTCAAGTACATCTGGTTAGTTACATGATACAGAAACACAAATAATTTTTAAATTTAATGCCATTCAATTGCAACTTACTATTTAGACAAAATACGGCGTTAGGTTCCACCACGATATGTAAAATAACAGATAGAGACCAACCCAGTTTCCAATTCAAATCAAAATAAAATAAAACAATAAAAGGAGTACAATAAAACAAAATAAAGACGATCAGTAAATTTATTCTCTTAAATAACATCTTAAACATTATATATTTACATTTTTTATTCAGAATAAAATTAAAACAAATATTAAATTCATCTATACTTACAAATCTTATAATAACTATGTATGCTTGTATGGTTACCTTAAAATCGCATTTTATAGTCTAAGAGCTAACTAAATCGCCATGTTGAATCGACAAACTGATTTTTTTTTATATATGTACTCGTATTTATATAATATAATTATAATTTTCTTACGTATATGTATAGTACATTAAAATATCGCTTAGCGAGATTCTTTAAAATAGGTCGCCATTTATAACAAAATCCAAACTAAATACATTTGATTATTTAAAAAAAAATAGTAAGATACAAGGTCCTTTTACGTATACGATAAGTTTTTGTATAATACTAATAAATAAAATTTCTGAAATATCAAAACATGAATTATTAGAAAATAAACAGGCACTATAAGGAATTCGTAAATATTATTTCTTATAAAACTAAATTAATTAATGCCAGTCGGGTCAGGTTGAGGGTTCGATTCCCACTCGAGGAACTGAAATATTTAATATTTTTATTTGCACGCACTGATAAAAGGTAAAACGCGGCGTTGAATTCCGCCATTTCAAACTAAATGGCTCCAGAATTTTATGGATTGAAAAAAAAGCGAGCGTAAACACTAAGTGCTCAGGTTCCCTCTATCTACTTGGCTATGTGCGGGATACGGCGTGAACCTAAAAAAGTTAATAAATATTATTATTCTCGTAAACACACTTAGGCATGACGACCTCAAATAATACATATATTCTATATTAAAAATACCTGTTACTATCTTAATCTAGAAAATAACTTAATTGCATATAAAGAAATCAATATTTATAAAATTAATTACAAATACATATGTATATTTATATATAGGTTGGAAAAGTGTAGCTTCGCTCTTTAATGAAGGTAAAGTTGCTCGTGACATCATTTTATACTTCACTTACATTTTAAATATAAAAATTATTTTCGAATATATGAAGTTTACAAGGTTAAAATTTATACAACAACATAATTTTCTTTTAAACATTTTTTTTAATGTCATTCCTATATTATTGATAGAATAATATATTTAGAAAAAATATTAAAAATTTATCGTAGCGGGACTCGAAACCATGAGCGTTGGAAGCCGTCCAAGCGCTCTGATTACTGATCCATATGTTCTCATCAAGCTACGCCGAAATTCTTATATGCTTGTTACAACTTGCAGAAAACAGTTTAGATTAACAATTACAGAAACACTTTTTATTAATTATAGAAGATTTATGCTTATTATCCATCACTATTAAGGAACGAACAGAATATAGTGCTAAAACACTCCGTTCTCCATTTTTAACGTGACATGGCGTGTTAAGTGGAACTCCAATGCCATACTTTATCAATCTATATTCTAGACCAGAGACACATCCACCTGAATGGAAACCAAACCCACCACTTTAAATGTATAATCAGATTATATATTGAACTTTTTTTCTATCAAGAATTTCACCTCATTTCTATTTAAATCCAAATGGTTCTAACAAAAATAAAACTAGTTTATATCTATACATATCCACTTTCTATTATATACACATTACGAACGGTCGAATAAATTTAACAGAGTGCTAAAACGTTTCTCCAAATACCCTCAAAGAAATAATATATACAAAATATAGGCGTCTGTTCATCCATCCGAAGTTCGCCATTTACTAACCCTTACAATTTGACTAAAAGAGCGTGTCAATTTTGGTGATTTTCAAGTATCTTAATCCCAAATGGACTTCGGCTAAGCAATTTGTCTGAGTTCGTGAAAAAGGTAGTGTATATATATATATATATAGAGAGAGAAAAGATTATGTTAAACTACCTTTTACATACAGCTTTGCTTGGTGGGCAAGTGGAAATAAGTAAGAATTTTTTATATTTTTTTTTGTTGGCTTCACGCTGTATCCCGCATACAGCAGGTCAGGCAGAGGGAAGCTAGTGTTAAGACACTTCGTACCCCACAATCCGTGGAATTTTTCCAGCCAATGCGTGTTGAGGGGCACAAGAGTGCGATTGTAAACGCGACGGTTGTGGGTTCGATTCAAACCCAAGGAAAAGAAACTCTGGAACGAACTCTGAAGAGCTAACGTGGTATAGAGCAGCTCATCATCATTCCTTGCATGTAACAGGGTAGGCAGAGAATTGAGACACTCTGTTTCACTCTTTCGCTCACTTTTCGAGACATTTCGTGTTACATTGATTGAGAGTGATTGACGCAGTAATCAAACGTATAGCCGCGTTTACATTTAGACATTGTGGTACAGCGCCACTCCCTTGTCGAATTTTTCAATGAAGACATATTATGAAAATTGAAAAAATATAATAATTTATTTTCTTGCTCATTTACAAAAACGGAGTATGAATTTAAAAAAAAGACTTACTACAAACCTACGCCTTTTTTTGTCATATTATTTTGTGGTATAATTCGAAATTGGATACAGATCAAACCTTCAACCATCATCTAATCTAAAACTGCCCCACTGTGCTATTACACCCTTATAATACGTAAAATATGTATATATAAAATATTATAAAAACTTAATATAGCTTTTCCGGCCAAGTTTATCATGTGCAAGCTAAAATTTTCTGCATTAACGTAATTACATCAGGGACCTGTCTATGACATAATTTTATATTCCCATCATGCTTTAGTGGCACGGTGGAACGCCAGTATTTTAGTTGGTTATATATATATATTTCAGTTTCACGCTTTATCCCGCGTGCAGCTGAGTAGGCGGAGGGAACCTTGTGTTAAGACACTCCGTTCCCCACTTTTCGGAAGAATTCTGGAGGTATTGCGTGTTGAATGGCGGAAATAAACACCGCGTTTGCCCCGACACCAGAGCGAATAAATGAATGGGTGGGAATCGTATTCACAACCTCTGGCATTTACAGTCCCACACTTGTGCTCAATGTTATAATAATATGTATATTGCATTTTATTTCCATCTTAGTGCTCTTCCCCGTATATAGTAGAGTTGACTAGTGTCAAGATACTCCGTTCCCCAAAGCACAATTTTCGAGGTATTCCGTGACGTTTAGTGGCGGAACTCAACTGCGTGCTTTTATAAACAAAGCAAAGAATTAAAAATAATTCATTTCTCCAAGTGGGAATTGATCCCACAGCCACTTTGCCACTGCGGCCTGTAAAAGGCCTCATTATGGACTGTAAAAGGCATACATTTTTTTAAATAAATTGATTGAGATTTTATAAGAAGAAAGATATTTCCAAAGAATATTTAAAATGAACTTTATATTATGTCTTACGGCCATCTTATATAATAAAAGATTTCATAGAAGATGGGCATAAAAGAAATAATTATACCGTTTTCATCTTATTTTAAATAATTAAATGTTTCGAAAATATTTTCTTTAAAAATATAAGATGCTTAGTGACACAGCGGAGAGTTGAATGTAAACGTGTAGGTTGTGGTTTCAATTCCTACTCGAAAAAAATACTTTTTTTTTTTTATTTCTCCGCTCTGGTAACGAGACAAAAGCGTGTTGTTAAGATCCGCAGAAAGCTAAGAACGGAAGAGCCGTTCCCTTTAAGAAATGGGAAGCGCGTGTCCTAACATAAGGTTCCCTGGGGGTCTTTGTCTACCTTGCGGGATACAGCGTGAATCTAAAAATAAATAAAAGTGTTTAAAATTTGATGATAAGGAGACAACGAAATATATTCATACTAAATTCTCTTTGCCTACCCTGCTATGCTCGTATATGTGTTAGTAGATGTGTAAACATAATAATATACAGTACTTAGTATAAAATAAAAACACTAACGAATATTTAAAAACATTTAAATACATGTTGGTCAAAGCCAGTCATGGCGCAGCGGCACGAGGTGTGACTGTAAAACCGACTGGTTGTGGGTTCGATCCCCACTCGAGGAGATGCAATATTTACTTAAATTTATATTTCCATTTCTTCGCTCTGGTGTTGAGGTTAAGCGCTGCGTTGAGTTCTACCACTCAACACGCAATGCCTCCAGAATTCGGCAGAAATTGGGGAACAGAGTGTCTTAACACTAGGTTCCCTCTGCCTACCCTGCTGTGTGCGGGATACAGCGTGAAGCTGATATAACACTAACGACTATGTAAAAACATTTAAATACATTACTTGGTTCATATTATATTGAAAAAAAAAAACAAATATTAATCTAGTTTACGTATTAATGACACAAATATATACACATGGTTCTTAATGATTTGTCATTAATTTACAATTTAACGAATTAATGATTACTATTCTCATTATTCTATTCCAATGATCACATTTTAAATCGTAGCTTTTGTTACAAAAAAAATGCACTCTTACATTATTATTTTCTTATTTATAATAATAATATTTTCTTAGTTTAAAACTTGGTTAAATAAAATTAGGATAAATTTAAAATTCATATAGGTTGTTGTTTATATACCTTTGAATTTGAATATTAGACATTCTGCATAGAAATGTATACAATTTTTAAATTTATCTATATTTTATTTATATTAGATTACAAAGGATAATCCTCATTTCACGATAGATTGGCTTAACTTTATCTAAACTGAGTTTGAATTCAATCACCAATACTTTATTATAGTTTGAATTAGAATGTTGAATTTCTTATCTTTATTGTTAATACTGCTTCATGATTTTCTAATTTTCTTATGATACGTGTACGACTGGCATTGCGGGGTAGTTATCGGACTGTACGTGGTCGTGAGTTCGATTTCCACTCAGGAGAAGGTTTATATTTATAAAATATTTTTTCGAGGCCGTTGTGGCATAGTCTAGCAGTGTCCAGTCACTCGGTAGAAAGATTGTATTTAAATTGTTTCACTCCTCTCCTCAGGTAGACAAAGAACGGCGTAGAGTTTCACGACTTCACACGTGATATTGTTGAATAACCTAACCTATACTGCTGTATACAGCAGTTTTTCCTATAGGAAAAACTTGAAACTGTAAAATGTGAAACTATACAAAAAAATATTTTTTTAAGGTTACCACCCAATCAATTCAAAAAATGATTCTAAGATTAGTCAAAATGTTCATGAAAATTTTCCAATTAGACTCGATTACCAAAAAAATATGCGAAGATAATAGAAAAAATCAAACCCTAAAACAAAATTAATTACAAAACCATTCAATCAATCAATCAAGATCAAACTAAGCCAATTTATCAAAATATGATTACTCTAATACTTTAAACATATAAAACAACGTTAAACCAATACTGGCATGTTTCAATACAATATCTTAGTATAGTACTAGCACCCCATCAGTGTGACGATGACGCTGAGGAGAGCAGCGGAGAGTGGGTATTGGAGGCGGAGTTGGCCTCCATGCTGCATTGCTGCTGGATGTTCACCTGTTGGTAAGAAATTGGTATCAAATTGCTGATAATGGCTTCTAAATGTGAATTCTATAAGTGACATTTCATACTTCATTTTTTTTTATTCTTTTATTTTTATAATCTTCGTGGAACAACAGCATATCTTATGACTTAAACACAATGGTTGTGGATTACATTCCCATCTGAAGGTATGAATTATTTTAATTATGTTGCTCTGGTACATAGACAAAGCGCGGCGTTGGAGCACTACTCAACACGCAATTTCGCAAGAGTTCAAGGGGAAGTAAGAAACATTATGTTTAAACACGAGGTTCCCTCTATGTATCTTTCCAAGGCTAGGGAAAGGAAGCTAAAAAAATGTTTCTCCATGCCCCATTCCGCTCTTTCTGCCAAATTCTGGAGGCATTGCGTGTTGAGTGGCAGAACTCAACGCCACGCTTTGACTCGACACCAGAGCGAAGAAATGGAAATATAAATTTAAATAAATATTTCATCTCCTCGAGTGGGAATCGAACCCACAATCAGTCGGTTTTACGGTCACACTTTGTGCCCCTACGCCACGACTGGCCTCAATGTTTTTTTTTCTTCTTACATAATTATTTTCAATACTTAATGGTAGAATAAAAAAATACGATTTTTTTATTCAAATAAAGCCTATTAGATACTATAATATCTAATTTAACATTATTAAACTATTCAATAAATAGTTTATTTTAAAGAAAAGGCTGCAAAGCAATTAAATTCACATAGTGAACTAAGAGAAAAATTTCATATCGTAAAATGTATGCATATTTAAAGGTTCTTAGCCTGAAACTCCTTCAGACGTACGGTAAGTTTAAAACCCTATTAATTTAAACTGCTCTCTTAAAATCCCCAGCCAATAGTTCGGAGGAAATTAAAAATGTCTTAAAAAATCTTTCATCACCAGCATATTAAGTTGAAAATGAGAATATTTCACAATTTTAATTCAAGCTACTGGAGAAAATTACAAATACTTATTATTCTCCAAGATGCATAATTATTAAGGTAAAATTACGCCACTATTGTATAGTTGAGCGATATCTGCCCTTAAGCTCGACAGTTCTGTATTTGATTCATGCTAGACCCATAGGTTACGCTGAAATACATTTTCGTTGTCGTTCAAAAACGGCGTTAAGTATCGCCACCCAACAAGAATTCCTTCAATACTGGACAAAAATCAGTTATCAGACCCTATTTACATCAATTTCTTTCTTATTCATGATGATAACAAATTTACTAGATCCTCAAATTCATACTTAATTTACAAAGAAGCCCAACATAAGATGAGGACTTGATTAAAGCTAGCAATATCAGCCTTGCGATATAAAACCCTGAATAAATTATTTTTACGAGTGTGTATTTCAAGAAACAAATTTGGCAACATTTTTGGACCATTCTCTGTGACTGTTGGATATCATCCAGTGATAACAACAGGACACCACTCGTAAAGCGCGCTATGGCTATTTATGTTATCAATTATCTCTGATATCTTTCAAAGGCTCGGCTAAGTAATTTGATAATACAGACGTATTGTTCATATTGAGATCAATATGTCAAGGCGATAGGCTAGACGATATTTGATAAAATAAGTAGGTTTGGAGCAAATAACAATAATAATATGTATTTGTATTTATATTTAAAAATGTAAAATTAATTTCTTTTATGTAATAAAATTATATATTGTTATAATATGTATAGAGTAGAAACTCAAATAATGTTATTGAAAAATATATCTTATATTTGTCATTAGGTCATACAATAAGGTCATATCAAAAAGAGACTAATAACTTTAAAAAAATGTATTTGCACGTTTCACGGATATAAGGTAAGGTATTTTTTTTTAATGAAGCATAAAAGGTAGTGACTTATCACAATTTTTTATATAAAAGAGACTTACCACTTAAAACATGGACGAGAACAGATCTAGGGTTAGCGTTGGCTGGTGCACAAGTGTAGTGACCAGAGTCTGGTGTCCGAGCTTTCTGGACGAGGAGATGAGAGGTCGTCATCTCCCCTTTCTCCGTTATCACCGACACTCCACCTCGAGGAGAATCGTAGTTGATTTCCTTTGAAAATAAATTGATTTGGTTATTTTTATTCAGAAGTGAGTACAAATTTTTATCCTGATAAGTAAAATATGAATGTGAATTTCTCATAATTATGAAATACATGTGAATGTACCTGATTATAATGAATTTAAAATCAAAATAGATGTTTCACCTTTAAATTACAAACAGTGTGATATTGTATTCCGCCAATTATATGTATTAAATAATACAAAATAAGTAGAAATTAGTATCATTTACTTAAAGAGAATCTAAAAAGTAAAGATAAAAGTAAGCCCACAGTAAAAAGAAATATTAAACATTTTTGAGCTTCCGAATTCTCGCGTAACTATTAATTAATATATGAAAATGAACAAACCGAATTTTTCTTCCTGTCAGTTACAGGCGTTGTGTTTTTTCCAATTTCCTCCTATGTATATACAAAGATTAGTTTTACACAAGACTTTCGGATAAGCACAAAATCTGTTGCTGAGTATTTTTTGATATCGAAACAGGGAACGATGCAAATAGCGCTTTCATATCCTCGTTTTTCGTTAAGGCTTGTTATTCTTCATTTTGAACAATTTACTTTTAAGTGTGTCAGATAAATATTTAAGAAAATAATACATGTTCTGTACATACTCAGAAATAAAAAAAGTAAGCAACAAAAACTAAAATAAAATAGTATGTCAAGATTTTATTGAAAAAAATCAATCAAATTTCAACTACAACCCAAATCTCAGAATCTCATCCGAATAATTCGAAATCGCTTTCGACTCAATCAACAATTTTATCAGCAGTAGCCTGGAGGATACTACGACATAATATTGACAGATGTCACAAACAAATCCCAAGATCTGTGTTGCCTTCAAGTCATATCAGTATATTGGGGCAAGTCTGAATTTCAACTAACAATGTATTCGAGCTTTATTCTATTTTCTGGCAGCCCGATTGCAACTCATTCTGGCAAGGATTCAAATAAGCCGCGAGTTTCTTGAATAAATCCAAAGAAACTTTCTTAGACGGTGTACGCCAAATGTTCTGCATCCTTGATTGCGTAATTCTTAGTTCTTACCCAGCAGATGTATGGATTGTGGTATGTAAGTTTGATAAATCTCCTTAACTTGGGTTGGAATTTTCTTAATGCATGTAAGCGTTGCGTAATGCGATTCTTTCCTTGGTTCTTTAAAAGAAACCTGTGCAGTGCAACTCGCAAACTGGGAAATGCTGTTTATAATTCATGAAAATTCTATTTTGAGAAAGCATCCAATATTTTGCTTGGAAGTTCTATATATTATGTGCCCATGACGGCGTGATAAAACGCACTAGACACACGAAATTGTATAGAAGCAAAATAATGTTTTCAAAGATTTTATGGACATTTAAAAGATTTTTCATTTTATTTTCTCTAAAATAAAATTACGATATGGAAATGTACGAATGAAAATATCGACCACAACGTTTCCAAAACTGCGTTCCCACTTTCCGCTGAATTCTCGAGGCGTGTTGAGTGGCGGAACTCAACGCTACGCTTTACCTTGGGAATCGGACCCACGACCATCGAATTTACAGTCTACGATGAGCTCTTTGTATTTTTTTTAATCCATCATACTATCATCCATCCATCAATAAATACATGAAATTTATAATGATGTTCTCTTGTCGATACCAGGGAAGGTTACGTAAGTGGCACACAATTCCCAAGGCTGTATTATCATAATATGCTCTCATAGCCTACTTCAATTTAAATATATTATGTACGTGATGTATTTGTTCAATACATATATGTTAAATATATTCATGCTATTTATTTTTTTAAAACAAAATTGTATAATTATAATATTTATCTCAATTTATTCTGTAAATAATAGTTTTAAATATATTATTCAATCATATTTATCTGTGGCCAGTCGTGGCGCTGGGGAACTGCGTGCTGTGTGGGAAACTGTAAATGTGACAAGTTCTGGGTTCAATTCCCACTCTCTGGAAATTAAAAATTTAATATTTCTTTGCTCTGGACTTGAGTTCCACCATTCAACAAAATGTGCTGAGGAGAGTGTCTTATCACTAGGCTCTCCCTCTGCCTACTCTGGTGCATGCGAAATACAATGTGAAGCTATGTAATGATATGTTATTCAGAGCATCGTGATTAATTCTCAGGGTTTCAATTTCAGTTTTATTTTTAGTAGAGTAGCCTGATTGATCCTAATGTTAACAGTTTTCGTTTACGACTTCTTCTGTTTCTAAATAGTGTGATGCGTGTTGGATGGAACTCAACATTACACTCCATCTTACCAAGTCGTAGAAACCAAAATATTTGCCATTGCTCAAGTGTAAATCAAATCCACAACCAACGCGTTGTACACTGTTCTGTTGCATGAGATGCAGCCAAGAATTTTAATTAGAAGGATTTTATAAAATACAGAAAACTGATTTAATCAGCATTAACTTGTCCTCTTTTAATATCCATTAAAAACCAAATATACAAATTTTGCTCAATTCAATACCTTTGCTCCTCGCACTTGATTTTTTTTTTAATTTTACTTTAAAGTTCCTCTTCTGTACATTGGAAATTCGAATTCGATAAAAATAAATCTTTGCGTACCCTTATGTTTGCTATCGTATAAAGGAATCATAGCGTCTGTTCCAGCCACAGGAGCTGTTTGTACCAGATATAGGTAGTAGGCTACGTTGTAGATTTAACGAAATATAGTCCCTTTCAAATTTTTTACGTTGATACCGTTATATAAAACAAAAGCTTAAATGAATTTCAATTATCTAAAAATAACTAACTTAATTCATTCGTGTGTCGTCGTAGTCGTGGTTCATCGGTACAAAGTCTGATTGTAAACGTGAAGGTTGCGGACTCGATTCCCACACGGGAGAATGAAATATTTAATACTTTAATTTCCTAGCTCTGTAAAAGAGACAAAACACGGCGTTGAGTTACGCCACTTAACAGAGATGCCTCGAGATTTCCGCATGAAGTGCGGAACGAAAGTATCTAATGGGAATGGTCTTAACAATAGGCGCAAAAAAAATATTAAAAAAAATAATCGAGGTGTTCGTTTTTATAAGATACGAGTATGTATAATCTTGTAACATTTATTTTATTATATACGCAAATTCTTTTTTCTTTCGCAAACTTTACTATCGAATATTTTGTTATTTTCTCTGTCAGTGATTGAAATGTACATATCGGAAGTAGCAAAATATTAAAAAATCAAATAAAAAATAAATCAGCTTCATACTGTATCCCGCACACAGCAGAGTAGGCAGAGGGAACCTAGTGTTAAGACACTCCATTCCCCACTTTCTACCGATTTCTGGAGGCATTGCGTGAGTGGCAGAACTCAACGCCGCGCTTTGCCTCGACACCAAAACGAAGAAATAGAAATATAAATTTAAATAAATATATGAAATATTTACACCTCGAATGGGGATCGAACCCACAACCAGTCGATTTACAGTCACACTTTGTGCCCCTGCGCCACGACTGGCCTCTTACTGACAAAATATTAAATATTTTTAATTTAACCCCTTACCTCTTCGTTATGTGTCCAGCGAATAGCAGGCGGTGGTTCCGGCGAGTGCTGCACCACGCACGTCAAGTTGATAGTGCTGCCCATGTTGATGAACAGCTCAGGCCCGCCCAGGATAGTTGTTAGCGGTTCTGTGGTGAATGGAGAGTATGAGAAAAAAGAGAAACACAGCTAGCAAAGGTAAATAATAAGTTATTGTGGTCTTGTTGTCTTAGTGGCAGGAGAACGGAGAGTTTTGCCACAAAAAATAGGCACAAATAGGAAGCAAGTAAAGATGTATCGTATATTGACTGAAAGTATAATTAGTAGAATTATATTATACGCTTATATTATTACGTAAAATGATTTTTTTTTATGTAATTATCATCTTTGACATTATATTGATGACATCAAAACGTTGTAACTATCATATAAAATTTACAGCGTTAGGTAGGCGTATTTTTATTTTACTTCACACGTTATCCCGAATATAGCATGGTAGGCTAAGGGAACCTAGAACCTATACGAAACATGATGTCGAGTGGTGGAACTCAACGCCACGCTTCGTGTTATTAGAACGGGAAAGTGAAAATAATTGATTTGCCATCGTGGTGAACCCTGTGAAACAATATTTTTTTTTCTAATATCTTTGCGCAATATCCCGCAAGTAGTAGGGTAGGCAGAGGTAACCTGGGAACCTAATGTTAAGATACATCGTCAGCATTACAACACATCCATTTCCCAAAGTTCACCGAATTTTCGAAGCATTGCGTACATTGACATTACAATTACGCAATATTTTCAGTTAATTTTAAGCTAAAATTATCACAATTAAGCGTACTTAAGCGCCGTCTGTAGCAAAGTGCTTATGTAATAGCATTCATCTTAATTATACCATTTAGGATTTGTAATAACCGTATATTTTTAACTTAATGTTAGCTTTTTTTAGAAATATGGCAAAAGCGTGCGTGCTTTAAACGCTACGGTTGTACGTTCGGTTCCAGTCAGGGGAATGAAATATTTAATATTTTAATTTTCTCGCTCTGGTAGCGCTACATTAAGATGCACTGCTCAACACACAATGCCTCGAGAATTCGGCGGAAATGAGGAACCGGTTCCCAGGTTTCCTCTGCCATTCCTGCTACATTTATCCTGAAGCTAAAAAAATGTATGATGATAAAAATAAATCAGCTTCACGCTGTATACCGCACACAGCAGGGTAGGCAGAGGGAATCTAGTGTTAAGACACTCCGTTCCCCACTTTCTGGCGAATTTTGGAGGCATTGCGTATTGAGTGGCATAACTGAACGCCGCGCTTAACCTCGACACCAGAGCGAAGAAATGGAAATATAAATTTAAGTAAATATTTCATCTCCTCGAGTGGGGATCGAACCCCATAGCCAGTCGGATTTACAGTCACACTTCGTGCCGCTGCGCCACGACTGGAAATAGACTACTAGAAATATGTTATTAGTATTTTTTGTATACGTCGTGGCGCAGGGGTAAAAGCGTGCGTGCTTTCAACGCTACGGTTGTACGTTCGATTTCCAGTCAGTGGAATGAAATATTTAAGATTTTGATTTCCTCGCTCGGGTAGCACAACATTAAAATGCGCGATGAGAATTCGGCGGAAATGAGGAACGGGTTCCCAAGTTTCCTCTGCCTTTCCTGCTACATACGGGATACAGAACAGCGTAAAACTAAAAAAAAAATACATGATTATATTGGTAATTTTAATCATATTACCAAAAAAAAACCTACAATAATAGCTCGAAATGGGAAATAGATAATAGCAAAACGAACTCCGTACAGAAGTAATTTAAAAAGCAAATGAATTTCAATTCATTAACGCGGCTGAAATGGAAATTTTTAATCACGATATTTCTTTGGGAAGTTGCAATTTTTAATTAAAAACAATTTTATTATCCCACCGGTCTCAATAACTGTTAAAATAATATCTCGGTATGGGTTATTTTATGTAAACTATGTTAATGTGAAAGTAATTTTCATTAGTTCTGTTTTTTTTTTTTATATTTTTTTTTAGTATTACATAATATTCCGGGTAGGCACAGGGAGCCTTGTCTTAAGACACTCCGTTCTTCATTTTCTGCCGAATTCTGGAGGCATTGCATGTTGAGTGGTGACACTCCACGCTGCGCTTTTCTTCGGCACCAGAGCGTAGAAAATGCTTATATTAAATATTTCATTTTCTCTAGTGAAAATCGAACCCACAACCACGACTGACCTCATAGTATCAAGCTTTGCAAGAAAAAAACGGCGAAAAAATTCTGGAACTAAGAAACTTCACATTCCACCCGAATATGAGACCTCTGTGTTAAATGGTGGAACTAAACGCCTCTCTTTATCTTTTTACCAGAGTGGAAAAATGAAAATAAATCGTTCCCCGAATTGTTATGGAGCCCGCGACTGTTGTGTTTGAAGTCAGACATTGTCCCACTACACCACGACGACCTTTACCTATTTATGACAATAGTTTTTATGATACAAATATGATCTACATATACTTTAGAAGCAATGTCTCGAAAATAGAGTCTGTACTTAACGCAATGTCTCAAAAATTGAGCGTAAGGTATAAATACACCATGAAGCCTAAAACATTATATAGATACCTAAAGTTCAATAAGCTAGTTGAAGGTTGTCATGACTGTATAGGAATTCAAGATTGATTTATTCGAAGAATTCTAAACATGGATTGAATTTTCAGATTATATATATAATCCTCTTTAGTAATCTGTAAATTTATTTAATGAATTTATTTGTAGATAATTAATTTATAGATTTTACTTAATATCACATTTATTTATAGATAAGCTTCTAAGTCACAGATTAACTTTCGTCTGGCCTGTTTCTTTTGGCTGTGTAAGATAATTTTAAAAATATATAGAAAAAATCTTTTTTTTTTTAATTATTTTTTTTCTATTCGAACCTTGTAATTAATAATTTAAACCCATAACTCATCGCTAATCAATCTACATCAATATACTATGTCGAAGTTTTTTCCGGTATCTGTGTAGAGGCATTTTTAAAATCTTAAGCAATTTTTTGCCGTCGTGGTACAGTGGCACAGCTTGTGAATGTAAGCACAATAGTAACGGGATTAAAATCCACTCGGGAGAAGAGTTCCTTTCATTTCTTCGCTCTAGTACCAAAGCAAAGCCTGACATTAAATTCCATCTATCAACACCCAATGTCTCGAAAATTTGACGGAAAGTAGAGAACGGAGTATCTTATCACTAGGTGCTTAATTTACTATACTATTTGTGGCATATAACACAGAGATAATAAATTTACCAACAATAAATTTAACAAAACATCAATATAAATACATTATAATACTGCCTATTCAAAATAAAATATGAAATATCCTTTATCTCTTAAGACAGCAAAAGTAAGTTACTTATAATAATCCTTTCATTGGAGCTATCATGAAAAGGTTCCCATTCATTCAGGATTCGGGGATAAAACGTAAGAACAAATAAATTAGTTCCCCAAAATCAGGTAGAAAGTCGAAAGTTAAATCAATTGAATGCTTAACCTAAAGGAATTGCTTTGTAAGTAGCTATAATTGGGGTAACAATTGGTATACTTAAAGTGATAAATAATGATGCTATCGCTTAAATGTTGGACTGTTTGAATGGTTTGTGGATTATCGTACATTTACACGCTTATAGGACATTCGTGCCCAAACAGGGAAACATAAAGAAATACTATTTTATTTAATACTTCTGTTATTTTTTTATTTCTGCTTTGAATATTTAATGATTATGAGCATACTGACGTATTATTAGTCAACAAAGGGAAAACGAATAAATGTAAATGGAGATTTTGTAGTACATTTTCTGAAGCAGTCTCAAGCATCACCATACAGTGAGTAAATTTTATTGTCATATTTTTTCTCCATATTTGCTAGTTTTCTAACATAAATTTCTTAACTATATGATACATAATAAATCAAATATATTTAAAGTAGAAAAATATTATTTACATATAAAGGACTTGAGAACCACTGTTTATGTCCTGTGATATTGGGGATATAGGGGACATCAGATATAAATTATTCATATTCTTCAACAAATCACTTTAAAAAAAGCAATGGCTATTCTATAAATTCATGATTATAATGAGGACATACCTGATAGCGCAAAAAAATGTGCGAAAAGATTATGCACGAATTTTTTGACATTGCGTAAGCCCAATGTCTCTAATTGAGGATGCCTTTTTTCTGTAAAGTTTTTTATTTTCTTTATGTTCTTGCTAAAAGAGTATTATTTTCTGCTAATTAATGTATAAATATAATACCGGGGGTTTTCAATGGCTATTGAAACTGTATTTTCTGATTGTGTTTATTTAATTAGAAAATTGTGTTACACATTTTGAAAGAGATATTTTGATCAACAATCTAAAGCTAATAAATTTGGTACAGAACTATTCAAGCAGAACTTTCAATCAAACCGTGGATTCATACTGTTTGTCTAAAGAGAAAGAAGGTAAAGAAAGGTTGGGATACATTCCACCAAATAAATTCGCATTCCTAATGCGACACCATAGATAAAAAAAAATCAAATCAGATCAAAAAATCAAATCATTGAAAAATCAAATCATTGCAGTAATTTTTCCAATAATATAACAATGCTTTAGCGGTATCAGACTCTGAATTAGTCAAGCAATAATAATAATAATCAGCTTCACGCTGTATCCCGCACACAGCAGGGTAGGCAGAGGGAACCCAGTGTTAAGACACTCCTGTTCCCCACTTTCTGCCGATTTCTGGAGGCATTGCGTGTTGAGTGGCAGAACTCAACGCCGCGCTTAACCTCGACACCAGAGCGAAGAAATGGAAATATAAATTTAAGTAAATATTTCATCTCCTCGAGTGGGGATCGAACCCACAACCAGTCAGTTTTACAGTCACACCTCGAGTCTAGTCAAGCAATTATTTTATTTAATTCAGAATAGAAACAATTAATGTAAGTAAATAAAAAACAATTAACTGTAATATTAATAAGAATGTAAACTAAACCGAGCGGTATGGTCGTTGTTACGACAAACTTCTTAAATAAAGAGAAAAAAAAATATAATAAATATTTAAATTTTGCCAAGTTCTATAAGGGCATAAATGGGTTAAATTATACTCTAAACAGTGTGTAGATATATAATATTTTTCAGTCTTTCATTTAGCCTTGAATTGAAACCCATTACTTACCTTATAACTTGTTTGATATTAAGGATTTTAAATAACTTTACTCTTGTTTGTAGTTGATTCAAAAATACAACCATTATGGCTGAAATAGCTAACATAAAATCTTATTCAATAAAAAAATTAAGATATATTTTTACGTATTTTCCTAAAGGAGACGATAGTCTTACAAAATCATTACAAAGCCTAAGCGTGTGACTTTAAACGCGACAGGTTATCGTTTCGATTCCCACTCAACGAAATTAAATATTTAATGTTTTCATTTTCTCTTTTTTGTTAACGAGTCAAAGCGCTTCGGCGTGGTTCTATTCCACCACTCAACACGCGATGTCGCCAGAATTCGGCATAAAATAGAAAACGGAAGTGTCTTACTAGGAATAGAATGTCTTAACATTAGTTTCACAAATTCGCTTTGTCAATCCTACCTATAGGGATACAGCATAAAGCTGAAAAAAAAAAATAATATACTCAACTGACGTTGAACCTACAGCCATCGTATATCCAAACCACTAAAACCCAGATAACCCAAATCTATATATCACTTACCAACAACTGATAGATACATCCGATGTCCGATAGGCGGTGTGGTACCAACTTGGCACTCATAGATACCGGAGTCACGGCGTTGCGGGAATCTTATCTGTGGATTTTATGTTTATTAATGGTCAGTTAGAAATTGGCTAGGTTTAGATAGTAAATAACTTAGGCGTTGTAAAATCCTGGGTTTCGGCCAAAAGCCGTGTACGTGAAACGATTTGTGATCTTCTGTTAACAAGTGCTGGTAGGTGCTTTCTTGCTTGGATGGTTTGCGAGTTTGATGGTTTTTGGGTGAGTTTATTGAATCGAAAATATAGGTATATACTATGTTAGATATAGGGGTAAAAATGATATAGAAGGTCTCTTCTTAGCCTAGTTTAGGTTTAATGACAGCATTGCTGTCCACTTTGTTGTGATGTATTTGTGTTTTAAATATTAACTTTTAAATAAGTTATGATTGAAAAGAATTGTTTTGAGACCGGTTGTTGAGCAGGGAACAAGTTAGCTAAATTGGTTAAGTTAGCTAAGTTAGTAAACGCAATAGGTTAGGGTTCGATTCCCACTCCAAGAAAGAAAATATTTCATATTTTCATTTCCTCGCTCTGGTATTTTTCACTTCACGCTATAATCCGCACTTAGCAAGGTAGGCAAAAGTACCTGATCACCTAGTGTTAAGAGACACTGCATCCGTTAAAATACTCTTGGTCTCACTGTTCCGTCGAGTTGTTGAGGGACGTAATTCAACGCCGCGTTATGTCTAGTTTCCAGAGCGAGAAAAAAGAAATTACAAAATATTTCCACGAGTGGAAATCGAGTCCACAACCTGCCGCATTTACAGTCGCAAGCCTGTGACCCTGTGACATTTGTCACAAGCTTGCGACTGTGTGTTATATGATATGCCTATGCAACCATCACTTCTTCTTCTTCAACAATTGTACCACAATTCAGATTCACGCTGTATCCCGTACACAGCAGGGTAGGCAGAGGGAACCTAGTGTTAAGACACTCCGTTTTCCACTTTCCACCGAATTCTGGAGGCTTTGCGTGCTGAGTGGTGGAACTGAACGCCGCGCTTTGCCTCGGCACCAGAGCAAAAAAATGGAACTATAAATCTAAATAAGTATTTCATTTCATCGAGTGGGGATCGAACCCACAACCAGTCGCGTTTAGTCACACTTTGTGCCTCTGCGCCACGACTGGCCTCGACCACAATATCATTAATATCTATATCTATACTTATAATAAAATCGTAACGGATGGGTGTCTGCATATGGAGACTGATAAGAAAACATGATATTGTGGCCTCTATTAGTGTAGTACACTAGTTTTCAACCAGTGGTCCGCGGACCACCAGCGGTCCGTAGAAGTCTAAATATGGTCCGCGAATGATGGTGAGGCGAAGTTTCTGTTTACTTAACTGGGGATGGTGAGGCGAAGTTTCTGTTTAATTATCACAGTTAATTTTTGTTATATCTACATGCATGCTACCAAGAATGATGTAAAAGTGGTCCTTGATCAAGATAAGGATGAGAACCTCCGGTGTAGTAGAACCCAAAACAACGATTTTTACAATTTGGTTGTCTGTTTGTCTGTGCTTTTTGTTCACGCTAATCTCAGAAAACTTTTCTTCACATTTAATATTTGTTTTATTTTAATTAGTTCACAAATAAAAAAAAAATGTATATATTATAAAGAATTGCATGCATACAATATTGCTATGAAATAACATTTTATAAAGACTTAATTAGTAAACAAATATAAAACAGAGTAGTAAATTTAATAAAAGATCATTACGGTACTTCGGAAACTGTTAAATTGGATCTCTCGTATAGAATATTCATAAAATTGCAATAATAATTAGTACTTATTTTATACTTGAGCTATTATTGTGTTTTAATAATATTTTTTTATTCAATTCGATTCGATTATCAATATCGTATCTAAAAATGTAAACACAAAATAAGAGCCAAGTTCAATATTGAATAATGCGTCGCTCTCGAATTTACGGACAAAAGAATTAATATTTATATTTTTAATAAAAAATTAGTCGGCTAAGTCAAAACTTCAAATTCAATCGATTGGCATCACGCATCCCGTATTGAGCAGGTAAGGTAGAGCGATCATGGGAATCTAATATAAGGCACAGACTGTTATCCCCATTAAAACACTCCTGTTTCGGTTTCCTTTTTCCGCAGAATTCTGAAGGCATTGCGTGTTGAGTGGCGAAACTCAACGCCGCGCTTTGCCTCGTTACCAGAGCGAGAAAATGAAAGTATAAAAAAATATTAATAGAATATTAATATAAATTTAAATTTCACTATCATGTATTATATTCAAAACAATAAAAATTAGTCAAATCTATTCCAACAAACATTCACAGCGGTTGCCATTCAAAATCAAGAATTTAGTTTTCAAGCAACAAGCGACTAATTTGAGTGGAGTTACTAAGAATGAAATTTAACTATCCGAGCGGTCCGCCCGAAGTTAGATAGTTCACGTAGCTCCGACTTCCCGTCATTCCCAATTTATATTATATGGTATTATATGGTAGTTGGGAAGTGCCTTACTGATGTGGATTCCATTCCGGCTTAGAAGCTTTAATAGAATAATATTTTTTATTTTTTGGCAGTATTTAAAGCTGTAGATGCTTGGTTGTGGAAAGAGGACTCGAAAGTCCGTTTTGGAAGATTGTAAAAGTTTACATTTACATTTCCTTGCTCTGGTAACGAGGCAAAGCACGGCGTTGAGTTTCGCCACACGACACGCAAAGCCTCAAGAAGTCGGTTCGGGAGAAAAAAATTGATTTCTAACGATATTTTTTGTCAGCATGAAATGTTTCAAATTTATCTTTGTTCCTTTTAGATTTTACGTAAAGTAGGAAGCAGATTTGGCCAGCGTCGGTTCCATATAAATTTTATAATTATAAGTTAAAGTTTATTATGCAGGCTATAGTTAAGTTCCGTTCTAAAGTTTGCAGGCGTTCTTAAGGTGTATTGTTGTATTAATAATATAATAAATGTTTAATATAACTTAGAATTTTATTGATTCTGTAAATTACAATTTTTTTTATTTTTACCAATATTTATGCTTAAAGTTTCCAATTCTTGCTAGATTTTATATTTCTAGGTCTCGTCTTTAGATTACTTTAACTGTCCCAAAGAACAACACTTAATATCAATTTAAGCTTGATATTTCTTGATATTTAACTTTGTTAAGTTACAGTAAATTTAGATTTTTTATTACCTACGGAACCCCAATACAACATATTGTAGCAATGCAGATATTACGAAACTGTATACCGTTTATCTCAGCGTCATCTTGACGTGCTAAGCCAATTTTTGGGATGCTGCAGCCAAAAGGTGGAAAGGTGTTCTAGCATTATATTCGTATAGAGCTAGGCTGTCAAAAGTCAAAACAAATATTGTACAGTGTTGGCTTGGTGGTTTTTGACTTTATAAAAAAAATCTAACTGTGTGTTTTTTCTTTGTTGAAAAAGTTTTTGTTTCATTCGGCTGTCACAATGTCATGTGGACAATAAATATGAGTTATATAGGGAAACTGAGCCCTGCGGATGTATTGGCAAAATTAATATAGGTTAAGGCCATCGTGGCAGTGCGGCACGGCGCGTGACTAATTGGAATGGTGATTCGATTCTCGCTCAAGGAAATGAAATGTTTACTATTTTCATTTCTTCGCTGTGGTGTCGACGCAAAACGTGGCATTGAGTTTTGCCAGTCAATTCGCAATACCTCCAGAAGTTGGCGGAATTTTTAGACAAAGTGTCTTAACACTAGGTTCCCTTTGCCCACCCTGCCCTAAATTAAAAAAAAGTGTCTTAACACTAGGTTCCCTTTGCCCACCCCGCTCTGTGCGGGATACAGGTTGAAGCTGAGAAAAAAATAAGATAAAGCCAGATTGTGACAGTGAACACGACGATGTTGTGCTTAATTCCTATTCGGATTAATGAATTATTGTCACATCCCCGCTTATTTGTCTGAATTGGAATCGAACCTATAACTTACATGTGTATAACCAGAAACTAAAATGCTGCACTAAGGCAGAACCACATAATTATATATACATACCTTTAATATCCAGTCTTCAGTGTGAGGATTGTGTACACTGATGAACCTCTGGTCTGAAGTGTACGTCATCCGTCCTGACGTCAACAGATGAATATCTCGATGCCTGATCCATGATACCTGGTGAAAATAAGTTTAATTACATAAAATACACATACACATATAGGGGCGCATGGACACAAGAGTGTGACTATAATGTGATAGTTATGGGTTTGATTCCCACTCGGGGGAATGAGTTATTATTTTTTTATATTTTTATTTCTTAACTCTGGTGCCAGGACAAAAGCGCGGCGTTGAGTTCAACTAGTCACACAATGCCATGAACATTCGGCGGGAAGTGCAGGGTATAACGTCAAGCCAAAAAAAAAATCATAAGGTTCCCTTTTTTAGCTTCACGGTCTATCTCGCATATTGTAGGGTAGCTAAAAAAACTAAATGTAAAACACGCATTTCACCACGTACCGCGTAATTTTCGAAAGTTTGTGAGTGGAATGGTAATACTAACGCCTCGTTTTAATACTTAGTACTAAAACTAGGATATGCAAATAATTAATTCTCTAGATTGAGAATCGAACCCACAATCATCGCATTTTCAGTCAGACACTGTGACGCTGCGCCATGACGGCCTCAAGTATAATAAAAGTTTTTTATATTAAAAATTGTGCCATGAGGCTTTAACCGGATTACGGTACGCTATAGCGGGCATTTTAGATTTATTGAAACCTCAATTATATTTAACGAATTTATTGGTTTACTATGTTTTTAAAGATTTTTCTTTTTTAAAACGTAGTGGGACTTAACAAGATTGATCCCACGCCTCTTGGAAACTGTTCCAGCGCTCTGATCATTATATCTTATGATAGACATTTATCTATATCTCTATATATTATAAAATAAGAACGATTTTTTTCTCTGTCTGGCCTTTCTACGTTATCTTCTTCTAAACCACCCAACGGATTTTGATGCGGTTTTCACCATTATGTAGAGTATTTCTCAGGGAAGGATTATATATGGTTTATTATATGTATATTTTATTGTAATTTGACATAAATATGATAAATGTGTATAAAGTCCTACCCGTTCAAACACTTTCACGCATGCGCTACTTTAATGGTAAGTCCTACATGAAAACAATGTACTAGAGTATTATTCCTCTTATTAAAATCTACAAAAAAGTCAGCGACAGCATATTCCTATCTTCTAAGGATAACATACAGTGAGCATATTTCTGTCTAAAAATAGTAATTTGAATATATTTTTTATTTTGAGGGATGTTTGTCCATAATGGTATCAATCCTTATCCTTTTAAATACTTTATTAATTTTCTACGTTAAACGAAGATAAAATTTGCTCTTTACACTAATTTGAAATTACGAATAGTTTTAGAGAAAAACGCATTTAATTGTTGACACATCACGCCGGCTATAAACCGCAGTTTTGGCGCAAGTTTTATTTATTACCTTACTCTCAGCATATAAATAAGTATATTAGTCCTTGGCCATTTAATGTAGATCAAAACTGTCTTTTACTGTTTTTTATTTTAATAAGTACTTTAGAAGTTGTTACAATATCAAAAAATTCTTGCTTTGAAACGGCTCGCCACACGCCATGCGTCCCCCCGCGCCCCGCGACGTTTTTATTATAGAAGGGCGTCCGCCGCGCCCGCTTGCCTCTGTACTGTAGAAAAGTAGATGTAGATGCGATTGTACGTATTGGATAATTGGAGTTTAATATATTTAGTTTCGTCTTTTTGATTAATAGAATAGTAGGTAGTCTTTTGTTCATAATTTCTTCCGTTTAAGTATTTTAGTTTAAGAGAACAGTAGGTAGGCTTTTATCATTTTTTTCGTTTAAGTATCCTGTTGTTTATTTTTTTTACTCTTCTTCTGTTCTTTTATTATTTTCTTTACCTTTTTAAACATAGGAAATGTTTTTAATTTAATTATACCACGACAAAGTCGTTCAAATACAGGTCGTAGAACAAGAAGTGCAAATAATAATCGTTTAAATCTTACTAATTAAAGCGTATAGGAGACGGAAATTAGATAGTAATTTAAATATATTTACTTATTGAGAGGGATGTGTGTCAATAATGATATTAATCTTTACCCTTTTAAATAAGTTATTAATTTTCTACGTTAAACAAAGATAAATTTTGCTTTTTACAATATTTCGAAACACAAATAGTTTTAGAGAAAAGCTATATCGATTCATGTTATCCCTTACTCACAGTGTATAAATAAGTATATTAGTTATCTTGGCCATTTAATGTAGATCAAAATGTTAATTAGTAGCACAGATTTGAAATTACGATACTAAAAAATTCTTGCTGTGTAACGGCTGGCCGACCTCCACGCTTTTCCCCCGCGCCCTCGACATTTTGCTTATAAAAATGGATCCGCCGCATCCGCCTAGCTTCCCCCGGGCATGGAAGGAGGGCCTGCTCATCATGTTGCCCAAGGCTGGGAAGAGCCCATAGCAGCCTGAGGGGTACCGATCTATAACCCTCCTTTGCGCGGTCTCCAAGCTGTCCGAGAAGTTATTCCTCTCACTTCTCCAGGCGCACATCCACCCATGAAGCGAGCAGTTTGGCGAGCGGGTATACTACTCTGGTTACACTACGCCGTAACAGCGATCAACCGAAAG
>JAATLQ010010535.1:725-26238 GCA_013421005.1 Heliconius erato x Heliconius himera
TGTTATTAAGATGGCAGAATAAATTGCCTGTCAAACTAAAAAGTATTTTAATATTTTAGTATATACCGACAATATTACAAATATGAGAAAAAAAAGTAGCCTATGTTCATCCGAAGACCCTCAAGTATCTCTATATGAGTATTTTATCATAATTGAATTAGCGGTTTGACCCTGATTGCGTAACAGACAGACAGACAGACAGACAGACAGACAGACAGACAGACAGACAGACAGACAGAGTTACTTTCGAATTTATAATATAGGTATGGATATATCTAGTTATATTTAATATTTAAAAAGCATATGAGACTAGAGGGCGCGCGCGGCTTCGCCCGCTTATTAGTAGTGGATTCTAAAAAAACCACGAAACACATGTTCATTAAAATATTTTTAACAGTCTGAATTTATTTTTTTATAAAAATCGGTGGCAATTTAAAGATTTTTCCATATAAACTTTCAACCCCTTATTTGAACCCTTAGGGGGAGAATTCTTAAAAACCATGAAACACGTGTTCAATGAAATATTTTTAAGAGTCTGAATTTCAAATTTTATAAAAATCGGTGCAGAATAAAATTTTTTTCCATACAAACTTTCAACCCCTATTTCATCCCTTTAGGGTTATAATTTTTCAAATTCCCTTCTTAGTGGATGTCCAGAATATGAAAATAAACATCTGCCCAAATTTCACGTTTCTACCATCAGCGGTTACGGCTCTGCGTGCGTCTTACCTCAGTCAGTCAGCACAAGTCCTTTATATATATAGATGATGTCTTCAAATGTGATATAAGTATTCGAGGCTACCAAGATAAGTTATAAGTGCTTTCACTATTTACGATTGCTTATTTTGAAATACTTCGTCGATAAGTTTTTAATAGATTATTATTAAAACAAAGAAGACTAATATTAATGCATATAATGCCGTCAATGTCCAGAGATAAATATTATTTATTTAATAAATGGAGATAAATACATGAAGATGTTTTATGAGGTATGTAAAATTACAACTATATTAATGTAAGCAGAATGCCTGCCGCCATCTTTGTTAAATGCGTGTATGGGAATTGTGAAATGAGAGTTAAATAGATTTGATGAAATATAATTTTACTTATAAATGTAATTTCTATATATATTAGTAAATATTGAACATATTACTATAAAAGGAAATATAAATATAATAGTATCTTTTACAATATGATATAAAACTATTATACCAAAATACGTATTTACAATTTATAAATATTATATAATATGAGTCTATTTAATATCCCACAATAAAGATAATCTGTCAATATATTTAATTAAATTTCATAAAGATTTTAGATATTAACCAAATATTAATTATTTACGATTCATACGATTGTTAGAGTTCATTGACCCCTATGTTTTACTATTAACTAATATAGTCACAACTGACTACTGCTTGGATTCGCTGGTACTAATGTGCTTGGCTAAGTGAATTGCTATGGCATTCATTTTTATATATATTATCAACGTGTGTGTGATGCTGGTTTATGTCCTAGTACTGGTGTATGTAGTAGTGTCCGCTCATCTTTTACGGGTATGTGATGCTATTTTATGTCCCAGCTCTGGAGTACATATATAGTTGTGTCCGCTTTTTTGTCCAACGCTTGGTTTTATCTGTATCCCGCACACAGCAGGGTAGGCAGAGGGAACCTAGTGCTTAGACACTCCGTTCCCCACTTTCTGCCGAATTCTGGAGGCGCTGCGCCACGACTGGCCTCAACAACTATAAATCAACTATTTAACTATAATTAACAAGATATAAATCTACCTATTAAAAGAAATCAATCTTACGGATATTGCCACGAAAACTAAGTTATGAGCGACGACTAGTTATATATTAAACTTAACTGATATTATACAATTTCTTTTTTTCTTAAAATATTCAAAATAGACGAAATTAACGAGATATTTCCAATTTTCAATATAGAATTCTATACCGTGCTCCCCTTTCGTGATACACATACAAAGTACCGTTTTAAAACAATTAGCGAACAATTTCGCCTTCCAAAGCGGTGTAGTACAGACACTTTGGTCCGCTGCTGTGATTAAATTAAAACTATTTTGAAAATTTTAATATTTTAAATATAATTTATTAAAGAAATATAATTTAATATTATTTTTAATACAATAATCAATAATATAGTAGTATTTTTTTGAGAAATATCATTTCTACGATATACAAAATAATAATTTATAAAACTGTGTGAAATTGAAAATATTAGGTATATGTGAGGAAGTACTGTCGTAAGTGTAATTCAAAACAGTTATATATCCTTCAAATAGTTTTTTTATAATAACAGCGAGCGAATCTCTCGTAATTTGACGGAGGCGAAGCGAAATGTAAAAAAAAATTGAGTCGATTCATAAAACCGAACTTCTCTTTCTAAAACTTAAATTAATATATAACTTTTCTGGTTCGATTTTTACAATGTTAACTTTTTCAACTGTATTTAACCTATTAATTATAATAAATCCAAAATATTCCACTTTCCAATTTGACATTCTTAGTCTAATTTAACATTTTTAGCGTATGAGTGTAAATTTTTTCTTGTCACGGTTCAACTCGATGTGAGTTTGAAGACATTTTGAAAACTGTTTAGCTATAGAGATATATGACACTTGGTGACATTAGTGCATCTAAAGAAAATAAATATGATGTGTTTTAAGCCCGTGTTTTTAATGTAAGTATATTTTTTTATTATTTTTTTTTATTTATCCTCCAAAAACTCGAATAACCAATGTTTTTTTTTGTTTATTTCTCGTTTTAACGTTTATTGGAAAAATAGTATTATTTATGTTTCTTATATATTATCCTTATCTATTTTCTTTTTGATAGTAGGCTGAAGGAAACTAATATTAAGAACTTCGTTCACTTTCCTAACTTAAAAAAATTATAATGTTAAATAAATTATATTATTATTATGGTTTTTTTAGCTTTACACTGTATCCCTCCCACAGAATAGAAGGGTATGCAAAAGGAATCTAAAGTTAAGATACTTCGTTTCCCCATTTTTCGCCGTATTTTAGAGGTTGAGAGGCTGTTTAGTAATAAAACTCTTTAAATATTTAAATTTCCCAAGTTAGAATCGAACCCCCAAGCAGTCGCACGCTTGTACACCTGCGCCACGATAGCCCCTAAATTATTTACTAAGGCACCTTTAAACTTTAGTTAAACCCACCAAAAAATATAGATATTCCGTATACTTTACTCTACAAATAGAATAACTCAGTTTACGGACATTTCTTTGCAAAGTAAAAATTTCTTTAGCCAAACTTGAGTACAGCGCAAACTCCATTTTAATTTTAAATCGCTCCTTCCGCCCCAAAGACGCGTTTTACGTTTTATTTTCGCTCATATAAAATACTAGGACTTGCTTTTATTTATCTTTATGTAAGTCATAGCTTAAAAATTTAAATAACAAAAGTTTTATACAAGAAAATAGAAATCAGCTTTACGCTGTATTCCACACACAGTA
This sequence comes from Heliconius erato x Heliconius himera, assembly GCA_013421005.1. Taxonomy (NCBI): domain Eukaryota; kingdom Metazoa; phylum Arthropoda; class Insecta; order Lepidoptera; family Nymphalidae; genus Heliconius; species Heliconius erato x Heliconius himera. The sequence continues at coordinate 4,227 of JAATLQ010010535.1, forward strand.
CCCTACTGTCAGGCAGAGGATCTCTAATGTTAAGACACTCCGTTCCTCATGTTTTGTCGGATTCTGGAGGCATTGCGTGTTGCGTGGCGAGACTCAACGCCGCGCTTTGCCTCGACACCAGAGCGAAGAAATGAAAATATGAATTTAAATAATACAAGGAAATATAATTTTTCTTCTTCTTTTGGGAAAGCTTCTGATTTATCGGTTATAAGAAATGGGATAAAAGGTGTAGTAAAAGGGGTACGCACATATATTTAACGTTTGGGCAACCATTTTGTATATTTTTATATATTTTCGCTTGGTTTTCTTGGAATATTTATTTTTATCAGCATTTAAAGTTTGATATATCGGTAATATGTGTTATTTTGTTTGTTTTTTTTCTTGATCGTTTTTTGATAAAATAATTTGCTTTAATCCTCTTTTCCTTGCTCTTTATCAGTAAAAGATCACAAAGAAGATAACGACACGCGTCAGCGTTTCCAGCCAAGTTAAAAAGCTGGAAACGTACAAAGTGTATTTAACACGAACCATTTAAAGCTACTTTTGTGCCATCAATATATAGTTAAACAAAAAATCTATATGCATAAAATATAGCATATTTGTTAAAACTCCCTAACTTATGATATATATATGTTTTTTTTTTAAATTCAACCCTAACGATTATTGATTTATTAAATTCAGTTTCAAATCGGCATTTCTGTGACATTTATTCTACAAATAGCTAACACACAAAAGGAGTCAAAGTAGACTATGATTATTATTGATAAATACTGTCACAAAAGTTAAAAAAATTAAATCAAAGAACAGAAAAAATAAAGAAATTTTCTTATAATAATAAAAAAGTATTAACGATGAATAGTAACCATTACCTTACAAAAAGTTATGATGTCCTATCAAAACATAAATGTGAAAGCCAAATTAAATACTAAGTAGTGCCTCGTACTGTACTTTACCAACAAAAGAATAGTAGTACAATATAGACGCTGACTTCACTCAGGATAATAAGTAGGCAGAGGGAACCTTGTGTTAAGATACTCCGTTCTCCACTTTCCACAAAAATGTTGTCTCGACACTAGGGGGAAGGAATGGAAATATAAAAAAAATAAAAATAAATTAGCTTCACGCTGTATCCCGCACACAGCAGGGTAGGCAGAGGGAACCTAGTGTTAAGACACTCCGTTCCCCACTTTCTGCCGTATTCTGGAGGCATTGCGTGTTGAGTGGCAGAACTCAACGCCGCCCTTAACCTCGACACCAGAGCGAAGAAATGGAAATATAAATTTAAATAAATATAGCATTTCCTCGAGTGGGGTTCGAACCCAAAATCAGTCGCGTTTACAGTCACACTTAGTGCTTCTGCATCATGACTGGCCTCTAATATATATAATAATATAATATAATACAATAAATAAATATAATAAAATTCAAGCTCTAAATTTGACTTGGCTATTTTTTACCAAAATCAGCCAAATAGCTGGACTATTATTATACCAGCTGGAAGAATACATGAACTTGCAAATATAACAAAATCTGTAAGTACAAAATTGTCAAGTGCTATTTAGAACTTGAATTTTATCCCAAGTGAACTCGGCTCCTATATAGATATTCTGTTATTTTGTCGCTGAAGTCATTTTTCCTCTCCGACAAGATAAATGGCGACGAACGCATCGAATACATTTTTGTTATTAGGTGTTTACAATGTTTTTCAAAATCAAGGCCAATGGAAGATCAAATTTTTCTAAGACTTCCTTTTCATAATATAAATAACAGATAAAACTATACATAAATAATATATATAAATAATATACATGTAACTAAAGAGCTAATTCATGTAGAGTAGTACTCGACCGGATGTCACGGATCTCATTTCCGGTTCTAAGTAAATGTTTATGTTGATAGAACAGGTGTATCTTAGTCACTCGGGATGTATGAAAATAGTGTATTTTGTATGTTACAAACACCGTATGGAGTTTATTTTTAAATTGCATAGAAATTTGCCTTATTTTTGTATAAATATAAATATATTATTTGAGACCAATCGTATTGCAAGGGACCAGGTATGCGATTGTAATCGTGACATCGTGGTTGTGGGTCCGATTCCTATTTGAGGAAAAAAAATGTTTATATTTTCCTTTCATCGCTCTAGAGCAGGGGTTCCCAACCTTTTGTTGATCAAGGACCACTTTTTTATCATTCTTGGTAGCAGGGACCACTATGTAGGTATAATAAAAATTAACTATGTTAAAGTTTATGTATATATATATTATGAGAAACTTCTATAATTCAGTGTCACAATCGTGTGACTACGTGACGGCTGTGGATTCTTTTTTTTCAGCTTCACGCTGTATCCCGCACACAGCAGGGTAGGCAGAAGGTTGTAGGTTCGATTCACAATATATCGTTCGCGGACCATATTAAGGCCTCTGCGGACCACTGGTTGGGAACCACTGCTCTAGAGCAAGTCGCGTCGTTGAGTACCGCCACTCAAATTAAAAAAATATATACAATTATTTAGTTGAGTTTCACGCTTTCTCCCACATATAGAAGAGTAGGAAAAGAGAGATAGCCGTTCAAAGCTCGTCCAAATTCGAGATATTGCATGTTTAATGGCGGAGTTCAACGTCGCCCTTTGTTTTTGTTGGAGAGGAAAAATAAAAATAACACGTTCCCCAAATGTGGATCATACTCACAACATTTGCTTTCATAGTTGAACGCTGTCCTTGTCATCATACATTTGTTTCATCTAACAAAATAGCATATATAAAGCATTTTTTTATTAAAAAAATACTAAAAAAGTTACCGATTTTTTATGAACTTATGTTATATCAAAAAGTTGTCGAATTTGGGTCAAATCACAAACCTTATATAAAATTTTATTATTTTTTTAATTTTTCATATCCATCAATTTTATGTTTTTACTCTAATTTATAAAAAAAATCATATTGCTCAATTTTCAGCGCTACCTTATTGATGTCCCAGTGCAGAAGTCATGATATTGCTAAACGTGGCTTGATATTTCCACCCACAAGTTTATACGGTGTAAGTATTTTTAGCTTTATGTCATATCACGCTCATAGGAGGATAGGTAGAGGGAACCTGGGAACCTAGTAGTCCGTTTTTATTAGGACTATTCCGTTGGCCACTTTCCGCCGAATTCCATAGGCACTATGGGTAAAATGGTGGAACTCACTGCCGCACTTTGCTTCGTTACCGACGCGATGAATACACGAAATGAAAACACAAATATTTTTATTTCCTCTAGTGGGAATCGAACCCATAACCCATCGCGCTTATCCTGCCAAATTTATTTGAAATTATTAAGTAAATAATAATATTAAGTAGATTCTATATAACTACATTCTTTAATTCCAGACTTTCGTAGCAATTGCTGTGCCACTCGACATACCAGACAAAAATGTGTTCGTGTCGTATAATTTCGAGTCAAACTACGCAGTTGTCACCAATATCACGCAAATTGACGAAGTCATATTTCCAAATTTGCCTGTAAGTATCACGCTGTATCCCGCTTATGGCGGGGTAGCAGAGGGAACCAAGGAACCTAGTGATAAGACACTCCATTCTCATTACTTGGTACTTCCTTCTCCTCTTTTCGCCAAAGTCTGGAGGCATTGGGTGTTGAGTAGCGAAACTAATCGCGGCGGTTTGCCTCGCTACAGCAACGAGAAAAATGAAAATATTAAAAATTATATATTAAGGAATTGAACCCTTAACCTTTCACTTTTACAGTCGCACTTGTGCACTTGTGCCACTGCTCCACAACTGGCCTAGCATACTTTTTTTTACAGATAACCTGTGGCCTATTTCGTTACGTATTTTCCCACGGGGATAGCCTTATCCTTAGTCTGGTTACTCAATATCCGGCATTTGGTTCTGCCTCCCAGAAATGTCACTATTAATTTAACATGTTAAGAGAACAATTTACACACTAATGTAAGAAACTTATTAAGAAACGTATAAAAAGTGAACGTAGCGGAATTCGAACCTGCGCTTCTTGGTAACCGTTGCCTATGCTAGTTACAACATGCTAATAAGAATTTTGACCTACTACATATATTAACAAATGATTTAATTTAATAAAATGATTAGAATGGCATGACATCTGAAGGCGGCGAGCTGAACTTATCTCGTAATGTATATTAAAAAATTACTTAAAGCAAAACAGTTTCAATTTTTTTTCAGCAACCATGGTAGGCATGGAGGAAACCTTTTCTTTCATTTCATTCACTGCGTCAATAAACGCTGTGAGTTTAACACTTTAGAGTACACTCAACCGAGGCCAACGCAGAGATCTACCAGAGCAGTAAAATCCAAATAAATTAAATATATACTTTCCCCTATTTATAAATCGAACCCGCAATCGTCCTATTTATTAATCAATCAGATTCACGCTGTGGGATACAGAGGGACACAGAGGGAACCTAGTGTTAAGTCCGTTCCCCACTTTCTGCCGAATTCTGGAGGCATTGCGCGTTGAGTGGCAGAACTCAACGCCGTGCTTTGCCTCGACACCAGAGCGAAGAAACGAAAATATAAATAAATATTTAATTTCCTCGAGTGAGCATCGAACCTACAACCAGATGATTTTACAGTCACACTTTGTGCCTTGCGCCACGACTGGCCTCCTCATATTTATATCATATTTATTGTTACTTTATTTATTTTTTCATATATTATTACAGGTCATATCAGCAAGACACAGTCGGAGTATCACAAGAGAATTGGCGTATACAGCCCTCGAAACGAAATTCAAAGAGTAAGTTACTCTCTTGATTGAGAACATCCAACTTTAAACCGAAGCACGTTCTTTTAAACAAATATTTGGAATCTAAGATTTGAAAGAATGTTTGAACTCGTATAAATGTAGTAGGAATATATAAAAATATTAAGAGGCCAGTCGTGATGCAAGGGCACAAGGGCGCGGCTTAAGCGCGATAGGTTATGGGTTCGATTCCCACTCGAGAAAATTAAATATTTAATATTTTTATTTATTAGCGCTGCATTGAAATCTACCACTCAACACGCAATGCCTCCATAATAAGGTAGAAACTGGGCAAAAGAAATGCTTAATGGGAACAAAATGTCTTAGCACTAACTTCCTAGGTTCCCTCTGACTTTGTCTACGTATATAAAAACCCGCTCACCCGTCACTCAACAATGCATTGAAACTGAGCGAAAAATGGAAAATATAGTACCCCGACACTACTTTCTCACTCCTTAATTATATCTAAATAGCATATCGAAGAGATTCAGTCTTGTATATCAATATGACACAGGCGTAATTTAGCTTAGTTTAAAGAATATCAGAAATTATACATATTGGTAAAATATCAATAAATATATTTTCTAATATTTATTCGATTTTCTTACTTTCAGCTCGGTTCGGTAGCTCGCGCTCGACTCTAGTATACATGTAGTGAAAAATATATTTTCTACTTTAATTTGAGGCCAGTCGTGGCGCAGGGGCATAAAGTGTGACTGTAAAACCAACTGGTTGTGGGTTCGATCCCCACTCGAGGAGATAAAATATTTACTTAAATTTTTATTTCCATTTCTTCGCTCTGGTGTCGAGGCAAAGCGCGGCGTTGAGTTCTGCCACTCAACATGCCTCCAGAATTCGGCAAAAAGTGGGGAACGGAGTGTCTTAACACTAGGTTCCTTCTGCCTACCCCGCTATGTGCGGGATACAGCGTGAAGTTAATTTAATTTAAACTTTAACTTAAAGAAAAAGAAACTAAAAAAAACGCAACATACTATAATTATTTTAACAAAGTAAAACTTTTTCGAAATTTCCTCAGAGAAGGCAAAAAATTTTTACAAAAAATTTGTTATTCCAGACACGGTATGAGCGGAAAGGAATGCATGCTTAGAAATATTTGCGAGGCCGCCGAGACGCCGCTACATCACAACGGACTTTTAGGACATATTATGCATATTGTTTTTACGTAAGTTTTACCGTTTTTAGTTTTTAGTGGCACAGCGTGGTTGTAAGGGCGACGGTTGTGAGTTCGATTCCCACGAGGATTTGATTATTTTCACATCGTCGCTCTGGTTACAAAACAAAGCGCGGCGTTGTGTTCTGACTTTTCCGACACTCAACACGCGATATTTCCAAGAAATGGAAAATGGAGAACAGAGAAAAGACCGGAGCGTCTTAACACTAAGTTCCCCCTATGCCTTTTCTGAGGTGAAGACAGCGTAAAGGAAAAAAAGAAAAAGACTGTAAGGAGTATGATTATGATAGGTTTTACCCGCAATGCAGCCTATATTATTTTTTTTATAATATTTTACTGCTTTTTACAGGCCAACATCATCAAAAGACGAAAATTTGGACGACGCTTACTACGAAGCTGAAATAAATGGACAAAATGGCAATTGTGACCAATACATGGAACTCTGTCCCTACAGCCTGTTCGATATTATTACACGATTAGTTGAAATAAAACATTAAAATAAATATTTATGTGTTACTTACTGTTTATACAATAACTAACTTTTGCCTACGGTTTGATATCCGTGGTTTTTTTTCAGCTTCACGCTGTATCCCGCACACGGCACGGTAGACAGAGGTAACCTAGGGTTAAAACACTGTGCTCCCCACTTTGCGCCGAAATTAGCAATTATTTCGTATTGAGTGGCTCACCGTCGCTCTTTACCCTGATACCAGAGTGAAGAAATGAAAATATTAAATATTTCATTTATTCGAGTGGGAATCGAACTCACAACTTATCTCCTGTGGTTAAAAGGTAATAACTAATACTTTGCACAGAAACGATATAATATTATATATTATTCTTCTCTCTAATAGAATACTCTCACAGAAAGTATTAGATTTTTATTGTATATTAATATTTTTTAATATATTTTACCAAAGTAGTTTTTTTTTCGTACACGACAACGCACGCACGTTCCAAGCAATCGATAGATCTATTATAATATTTTTTTTTTCGTTTCCGTGAGAAGAAATCATGTCCTATTTCTCTCTCTACACTCTTTAAAGAACTGACAACAGGTTGTGTTAGTGCTCAATATTTCACAAAATAATAATTTACTTTGAAATTTAAAATAAAAAATATATATTCAACATCGAAAACATACGTTTTAAATTCCAGATATTAGATATAGATACAAAAAATTGTTAAAGTTCAATATTTTCCAAGCAATTAGCATAAATTTACAATAGTTGTTAAGTCGTCACTACAACGAGCACAAGACGAGTATCAGGTCATAGCGGTACAACGTGCCTTTATTTAGATTGAAATATTACTCCTTTTGAAGCATACTTCGAAGATATATATAATTAACCTTTTTTTATTATTTGAATAACTTTTATATACTAGGCACTTTCACGCTTATCCTTATTATATAGCAGGATAGGCAAAGAGAATATAGTGTTGGCATTGTACGTTGAGTGGCAGAACTCAACGCCGTGTATTGATTTGAACGCAGTGCGAGGAGAATGAGGCTAATTCATCTTTCCTGATGGAAATTGAACCCAGAACCACGTAGAGTTTCATTAATATTTTAATTAGTGCAAATTGATTAAAATACCCGGTGCATTACAACAACAATATGAAATATATATAGCTGTACTCGCATTTACAGTCAGACAGTCCCACGCCGCCATGGCAGCCTCATAATTAAAAAATATATTAATTATAGAGGGATCTTAGTGTTAAGACACTTCGCTCTCCATCTTCCGCCGAATTCTGAAGTCATTGCGTTCTAAGGGGCGGAACTCAATGCCGCGCCTCGACACCAAAGCAAAGAAATGAAAATATTAAATAGTACATTTCCTCGCGTGGGAATCGAATCCACAACCTGTCGTGTATACAGTCACACGCTTATACCCTCCGCCACGACTGGCCTTAATTTAAACTAATAGAAATAATACATAAAAAAATACAAACAATTTATTTATTTAAATTAACAAAAACCTTTACAAACAAGAAACTTTTCCTGTACAATGTTCAAATAAAAATTCAAACTCTATTATAATATAAGGAGGCAAAAATTCCTTAAACCCAAAGCCGTCGGGCGAAAACTTCATTTTAATTTTAAATATTCTCATTCTCTTCTGAGGCGCTCATATTTCACATCTATACTATAATATCTTATATATATTTTTTTGTTCTTACAATTATATTGTGTAGTTGTTCTCTGTTATATTCAAATCAAGTTCCCGCTACTTCCCGCATACAGCAAGTTAGTCAGAGTGAACCTAAACACTCTGGTTTCCCATTTTAAGTCCTTTTTTTAAAAGATATTGCCTGTAAACCACCATTCAAAAGAATTATTTCTCCCAAGTGGTAATCGAAGCCATTGCTTACAGTTATCCCCTGTACTACTAAGTTACAACTGTTTTTTATTACAAAAAATATTTTCGTAAATAATAGCAATCTAGTGCGAAGTTACGCCTTTATCATTTCTAGCCCAATTTTGAAGACAGCGCGTTAATTTGCAGAACTCAGCGCAGCGCTTTGTCTTGTTGCCAAAGCGGACAAATTAAAGTAATTCACTCCCCCGAATGAGAATCGAACCCATAACCATCACGTTTACAGTAGTACACTGTAATTACATGACATGATTTTACTCCACGACGACCTCAGACACTAAATTTGTTTTCGATAAATAATGATGGAACAAGTAAACAAACAGACTATAAGAAGCTTATGTAAGTAACTTAATGAACTTACGAGCTTAAATAACCCACCGTGTTTATAATATAAAACCTTGGAATTAAGTCTTATTTTATATATTACGTTACTTTAAAAGTCAAAATATGTTTACAAATTTTTAGGGTTCCTTACCTCAAAAGATAAAAAACGGAACCCTTACAGAATCACTTTCGTTGTTTATTTAACTCAAGATTACGTGGAGTTATCAAGCTGAAATTGATATTAAACATCAACATATCTAGAATGCCTTGAAGCACAGAAACAGTCTAGCTTTTAAATCGACGCAAAAAAAGATACGAGCATTTATTACTGTATTAAATTAAATAAATAAATCAGCTTCACGCTGTATCCCACACACAACAGGGTAGGCAGAGGGAACCTAGTATTAGGAAACTCCGTTCCCCACTTTCTGCTGAATTCTGGAGGCATTGCGTGTTGAGTGGCGGAACTCAACGCCGCGCTTAACCTCGACATCAGAGAGAAAAAAAAAAAAAAAAAAATCAGCTTCACGCTGTATCCCGCACACAGCAGGGTAGGCAGAGGGAACCTAGTGTTAAGACACTCCCGTTCCCCACTTTCTGCCGAATTCTGGAGGCATTGCGTGTTGAGTGGCAGAACTCAACGCCGCGCTTAACCTCGACGCCAGAGCGAAGAAATGGAAATATAAATATTTCATCTCATCGAGTGGGGATCGAACCCACAACCAGTCGGTTTTACAGTCGCACCTCGTGCCGCTGCGCCACGACCGGCCTCACATCAGAGCATCAGAGCGAAGAAATGGAAATATAAATTTAAGTAAATATTTCATCTCCTATAGTGATAATAGTGGGGCCGAACCCACAATCAGTCGATTTTACAGTCACACTTCGTGCCGCTGCGCCACGACTGGCCTATATTTTGTATTACTGTATTACTGTATTTTGTGTGAAGTTCGCCACGTATATAAGAACCTATAAGGTATTTTTTTTATAATTTTAAAATGTTATTCTACACTTAGGAAAGAAAAATACTTTTTAGAAAATATATAAAAATTTGGACGTAGCGAGACGGAGACAAGAGGCGCTAGTTCAAATCCCGCTACGTTCAAACTTGAGTTTGTGAACTTTTATTGTTAATAAGTAGCACTTTACGATGATCTACAATCCTGAAATTAGTACGGAAGCTTCGGTGGGCCAGTCCTACTTACCTACTAATTAAATATTTCATTTCATCAATTCGAGTGGAAATCAAACCCACAACCTGTCGCAAACACAAAAAGCACGTAATTTACAAACACGTGAGGAATAATTATATTAAAATTATTTTAACTTCTCCACTCTATTTAAGCAACATAGCCGTCTGTACAATCATTTAAGGAAATACTATAATATTCAGAGTTGATCAACTTGTACTGAGTGTACAAATAAAAAAAATGCTAATTTGTGTCCCTTTATAAAATAAAAAATAATTTTCGTAAACTATATACAGTGCTGTTAGTAAAATAACTAAGGTTTAACCAAATAAATAAAGTAAATTTCCCATATCATAACTTTTGAACGTAGAAATTTTTCGGTTTTCTTTTTTAAAATATTATGCTTGGAGCTCTACCAATTGGGTCATATGTCCAAATACGTTACCGCAATATACATTTTACATCGATTGAATAAAATAATTGAATTTTTAGTTAAAAACATGAAATAGACTTCATACTTCAAAGTGAACGGAACGGAGTAAAGAAGAGAGAAAGAGTGTCTTAGCACTAAATTATTTCTGCCTGCTCCGTCGGTCATTAGATACAATAATGACGTCAGACTGCGGGACTCGAACTTCGGCTTGCAGCCGTCGAACTAACTGGATTTTGCTCGCAAAATTTGTTATATTTAAAAAAATATATTTTACTATAAGGTAAGTATAGTTTCTGTAAATTTCGGAAGCGCAGTTTTTCTAAATTTTTAAATCTTGGTGTGTTTCATCACCATATAATCTCGAGTTTCATTCTATCATCATACAATATGAAAGCTAAAGATTCAGCCAATTCAATAAAACAGTTGTATAAAATAACTGATAAAATCCAATAGTGCATTTCAAAACCACATTTTAATCAGCTATTCTCAGAGTCAGCATTTTGAGAGTAGCTTAAACAAACGCACACTAACACAGACAAATATTTAAAAAAAACATTGTTTCGGGTTCTATTACATTAATAAAGCATGTTTTCTTATATATCTTCCATGTACAGACACTGATTTTTTACGATTTTATTATAAGTATAAATAAATAAATAAATCACCTTCACGCTGTATCCCGCACACAGCAGGGTAGGCAAAGGGAACCTAGTGTAAGACACTCCGTTCCCCACTTCCTGCCGAATTCTGGAGGCATTGCAGATTTGTTAAATGGCAGAACTCAACGCCGCGCTTTGCCTCAACACCAGAGCGAAGAAATGGAAATATAAATTTAAGTAAATATTTCATCTCCTCGAGTGGGGATCGAACCCACAACCAGCCTGTTTTACAGTCACACTTTATGCCGCTGCGCCACGATTGACCTCAAATTATAAGTATAAGTATGTGATTTTTGAATACGTGACGAATGCCATACACAATGCAGCAAAATCGATGCATAAATTCTGGTATTTTTGATTTCGTATGCTTGATTTTTATTGTGGTCCAAGAGAGTATAGACCTAAATGTTTGATATTAACTACAGCTTGACAGCTCCACGCAATCACAACATAAATAATCTTGACAGACCTATAAGGATACCATATTTTTTTGAGGTACGGAACCCTGAAAAGAAGAAATCTAACAAAACATACTACTGTATTATTCATATTGACACTACACCATCAAATTTAAAAGCTGTTAAACTATATACATACACATACTTATAACGAACAAACTCAATTATAAGCTTTATAAATAAAATGTAATAAATTAAAATGAATTCAGTTATTAAGGTAGCATTAAATTAATTTGTATAACTTTTTACAGTACATGAAAATTGTGCTTTTAATTTTGCATATTTTATGCTCGCCGATGATTCGGTCACGCCAATTAAATTTAAATTGATTATTTTAGTAATAATCTGTATTGTTTATTATTTAATTTTATATAGGTAATTTTCGTCGTCGCGTAGCGGCACGAAGTGTGACTGTAAAACCGACTGATTGTGGGTTCAATCCCCACTAGAGGAGATGAAATATTTACTTAAATGTATATTTCCATTTCTTCGCTCTGGTGTCGAGGTTAAGCGGGGCGTTGAATTCTGCCACTCAACTCGCAATACCTCCAGAATTCAGCAGACAGTGAGGAACGGAGTGTCTTAACACTAGGTTCCCTCTGCCTACTCTGCTGTATGCGGGATACAGCGTGAAGCTGATTTAATTTAATTTGTATTTTAATATAGGTAACTTTCGTCGTGGCGCAGCGGTACAACGTCTAGCAGTAAATGCGACGTTTAGTTTGATTCAAATTGGGACAAAATACTATTTATTTTCTCTCTTTAGTAATAAGCCAAAACACAGCTTCGAGTTACGAAAGTCAATACGCAATATTTCTAACATTGGGCAGAGAGTGGAAAACGGAGTGTCTTAACACTATATTCACTGCTGACACTGTAAATGGAGAAAAAAGTGAAGCTATATACTTAATTGATAGCACTGCATACGGATGGTGTGGGTTCAATTTTCACTCTAGGATATGTTAACGTTTTAATGTACTCGTGTGTATGTAATCCGTATCAGACTTAATCTCAAAACACAGTGTTTTAACACTATATACAAAATAATATTAAACAACACAGCTCTAAAATAGCGCTAGCATTTATTATATAAAGTACTAAATTACTAGCCCACAGTATAAACTGGAAACTTTCTACATTATCTTAACTTTAAACAAAATTCGTCTACGAAAGTATTTCCAGACACGACACAGTAGAGGCAGGTTAGAGAATTCACCGTAATATTTGTGTTGCAACATAAACAGGTTTTTGAGGTATTTCTAGCATCCTGCTTTCTTAGTACTATTAATATTTTATAATTATGTTATAACAAAATAATATATTTCTTATTATGTGACGCAAAAGATGCTTGTGCGTCTGTCTGTTGTACTACAGCTCCGGAATTAATGAACCGATTTGAGTGCGGTTTTTTTTTATCGAAAATCTTGTTCATCGCAGTGGCTTATAGCGAACCTAAGGTTAAGACACTCCGTTTCCTATTTTTCGTTGAATTTAAGAGGCATTGCATGTTGAACGGCGGAACTTAACGCTGCGTCTTGTCTAGACATTAGAGCGAAGAAATGAAAACATATATATGAAGGAGGAAATAAACGAGGAAGGAAATGAATTCCTCGAGTGAGGATCGAACCTACAACACAGTCACGTTTACGGTTACACACTTTGCCCCTGTGCCACGACTGGCTTATCCAACTCCTTATAATTATGTTATACCAAAATAATTTAAAACTCCTACGTAAACTTAGCTCCTTTGATTTTTTTTCCTATGTTGGTAGTACTATCTATACATTTGCCAATTTGCCGTCTGTTTGTTATTATTTTAACTATATTACGTTGAATATAACATTATCAATATCATGAAACTTACTTATCAGCTTCACCCTGTATCCCGCACATAACAGAGTAGGCAGAGGGAACCTAGTGTCAAGACACTCCGTTCCCCATTTTCACCACACCAAAGCGAAGAATTAAAAATATACATTTAAATATTTCATCCACCTAGTAGACCAAGTCACCCACTTGTGCACCAGCGCCACGACTGGCCTCAATCATTTTGATCAATGAAACTTCTTCAGTAATTATAAGACTTGAAGAGATCTTTAATTAAATTGTGCTCCAATCCTGTAACATCCACGTTTGTTTCCAATATCTTGTCTATTTATTGTTAATTGATTCTTGCTATTTCATCCTTTTTTCGCTTCACGCTATATCCCGCATATCGCTGTATGCGGGGTAAACAGAGGGAACTTAGTGTTAAGACATTCCGGTACCCAATTTTTGAGACATTAGATTGATGAAGGACGTTTCAATAGAAATTACTTGATACTAGGACTAGGAAATAAAAATAATTCATTTTCTTGAGTACGAATCGAACTAATAACTTTTTATATGAAACAGTACAGTAAATAATTAAACTTCTTTTAAATCTTAATAAATTATAAGATCTGATCTGATAATTGTAAGACAAGTCCCATATGTGTGTGTGGATGAAAAAATATATCCAACGTTTGTGCAACACTTCTTACTTTTAGAAGATATATTTTTTATTTAGTTATTATAAGTTATTAATATTAATAGATTACTAGTATTAATAATCGTTCAAGTTTACTCCACTTACATTCTGAAGGCATTGCGTATTGAGTGGCGGAACTCAACATCGCGCTTTGTCCCGACACCAGCTTAAATCACACCTTATGCTCCTATGCCACGACTGGCCTCATTTACATAAATAGTTAAGTTAATAAAAATAATTTCGATATATGATAGTTTTTTTTAAGTTTTTGTTTTATCACACAGAATTCCTGGAAAGCGCACAGCGCTTTCCGCCCAAACAATTCATATGAACAACTAATACAGCACAAATTCAATGTTTTTTTTATATTTAAGTGGAATTATATTTAATTGAATCCATAATTCAATCAATAGATATCGAAGAAATGGAAATATAAATTTAGATAAATATTTCGTCTTCTCGAGTGGGGATCGAACCCACAACCAAGCGGTTTATGTATATAATAATAAACTGGGAGTACAAAAAAACAAATGAATATTATTTAACACTTTATTATTATAAGACATTTTTAAAATTTTTAGAGTAGAGTACCTGCATTAGATACATTAATACATACATCGATATTTTTACATTTTATAGTTTAACTTTCAAACTCACAGCCATTATATAATAAGCTAATAAATTAATAAACTATTATAATCTAAAAAATAATATTATAATTAAATATGTATGTTTTTTATAGCCACGAAGGCAGAGGGAACCTAGTGCTAAGACATTCCGTTTACCACATACCACTCAATCTTTTGTTAAGTGACGCAACTCAACGCCGCATTTTCTTTTGTTACCAGATCGAGGACATGGAAATAGTTGATTCTATCGAGTGGAAACCGAACCTATAACGTCAAATTTACAATCATACACTGTGGTGCCGTTGAGCGGCATAAAATATATGTGATATATTATACATAATTTTTTATATTATATATTTTTAAATAACTATGAAATATACTAATTTTAATACATACATAATATAAAGGTAATGTCTGTATATATTATTTATTTTATAGTTACTCTATTAACTGCTTAAAAACGCGCTACTTCTAATTATCAATAGAAATTATCGAGATGTTAAAAATAAAATTGAGTGTAGAAACACTCAAGTAAATATTATATTTTTAAGTTACTACAAAAACACGCACTGCACTTGTTTACGGAACTAGTATATTTACTTTTTTTCAGGTTTACCCGTAAAGCAGGGTGTGCTTAGAAAACCTAGTGTTAAGATACTCCGTTCCCGACTTCAAGTCATTATCATTATCAAATGGTGGAATGGAGAAAAAATGTGTACAACGTGCTTACAATTAGATCCTGTTCCATTGTGATACGAAGGTGTTTTATTAGCCTCACGCTATATCTCGCGTGTAGCAGGGTAGGCAATGGTAATTTGGGAACCTAGGGTTAAGACATTACGTTTCTCATTAGAACATCCCCGTTCGCCATAGATTGCTACAGCAGAGTATAAATTGAACTTACAACTAACAAAATAAGATTTTTATTTGTAATATAAAAGAAAAAACAATCAAAAAATACACCAATAACATCTTTACTACGGTGTTGAAATTAAATTTAAAATTATATGTACAAAACAACTTCAATATTGTATCGTATTACGATATGAATTTAATCACATTATGTGATTACAGCTTAGAATAATAGTAATTAACAAATATTCTTGTATTGTTTACTTCTTATTTCTTTTAAAGAATAGGCAAAACCTTTGTAAATACTTTTCATGCAATAATTACTAGCTTTCACCTCCAGCTTTAAGAGTACAAGGTAATTCTTCAATGCAAAAGCAAGTTTTTGATTCGATCCAGTAGTTCCTGAGAGTAACGCGCTCAACCAAACAAACTTTTCAGGTTTATAATATAGTTAATTGTATACTATAGATTAATACGTGTAAAACTTATAGAATTTAACCCTACAACTATTTAATTGATTTTTTTTTTATTTAAAATATTTAAACTTAAAAGTACTTAATAATTAAATACTGTAAAAAGTTATACAAAACAATAATCTTAATAATAAAATTAAAAAAATATATAGAACCTACACATCAAAGAATTTTACAAGATCAGCAGTGCTTAGACATTCCTTTATTCACTTAAAAAATAATAAATTAAATTTATAATTAAATATTTAATTAATTTAACTAACAATACCGATAGTTTCAATATCTTTTGGATAGAAGAAATTGTTCTTTCGCATCGGAATTGACGAGATCTGCTGGTCGACGGGCATTCTGGTGTCATAGAGAGATGGTGATTGAAATATGATGCCGAAGGTACCCACGAAGCAGGCGATGGTGAACAGCCATAGGAAGAACCTGTCCAGCACCATGGACATGAACTTCCAGTCTTCTACTACCTGTGGACAAAATGTTTAAATTAGTAATTGAAATAATAAGTTATAATTATAATTGTAATGTTACCTATAGCATGGTAGCACTTTCCGCTTGAAATAGAATGTTACGGAACTCAACGCTGTTGTTTGTCTTCTAAGATTGGAGAAATAATTCAATCAATTTAAAAATTGAGGTGAGTGTATATTGAACTGACTACAAACACGTTTACTGTTAAATGCGATGCCGTTGCGCCACGATGGTCCACTGTCATCTGTCTTAATGCCTATGCACATAATTAAGTAATTACTAATAATTAGACATACAATAGATAGTTATGGGTTCAAATCTCGATTTTATGTTTTAAGCTCTTTGATTTTATGCTTAGATTATATGCGATTCCAAGTATGCTTCTACAGCTCTTAGTTGAGTAGTACTAGTACTAATCTACTCAAAATATTACCACAATTTTACCCTAAAAGCTAATAGGAGATTGGAGTAATGTTTCATATACTAAACAAGTCAACATTTTTTATATATTTTTAAAATGTAGTATCATTAAGACTTCAAGTGAGATTGAGCATGTTTCATCAATTACTTAAAAAATATATTAAAAGTTTATGTGACGTCACCCTTCTGCAATTCTAAAATTAAAATGAAAATTCTGTCATTATAAAATTTTAAAATCTTTCATTATAAATAAATCCTGTTTTAGCGAAGAACATATTTGAAAATATAAATGAAATTGGCCTCTTAATTACCTACTGTAATATAAATATATATTTTTAAATCTTTATAAATTGTTTTCCACATAGAAGAAACTTTTTCTTCCTAGAATTAATCCCAGCTATTGTCAGGGTCTGCCTTTCAGTCAGCCTACTCCACTTCACAAGGTCTTTAGTACTCTCGGTGGTAAGCCCATCGGCATGTCCTGCATCACGACATCCAACCAGCGGTCCCTCCGGCGTCCGGGAGGTCTCACTCCAGGTATTGATATAGCAAAGCACTTGCATCCTCTCTAGCTTACTCTTGGAGCTTATCCGCTACGCCACAGACTCCAAGACTACAGAATGTGTTACGTATGCGGTCAGACCGCGTTATGTCCCACGTACTTGAGCATCTGTATTTCCGTGACGTGAAGATACAGAGTGTGCCGAGATAGTGCTGGCCAGCATTCGCCGCCATATAAAAGAACCGGTCGAATGATTCTCTTGTAAATCAGCCCCTTGCGTTTGTTTGTCTGGAGTTTAGCTTGGAGCAGATATGTTCGTGTAAGTGTTGATTTTTTTAGGGCAAATTTTTTTGTAAGTAAATTTCTGTGGTAGGTATTAGAATATTCTGCTTCCCGACTCCCCCCGTTCCTACGCCCATGCCTATATGTATATATAAGCGTTTATAAGACTTTCCCAGACCAGAGAAATCAAAATAATCCATTTACTCGAGTGGGGATTAAACCCACAACCGTTGCGCTTACAAATATCAATTTGTCCCACTATGCCACGAAGGTCTCAATTATTGTTCTAATCACAACGCAATTTTTTGCGATTCAAATAAATGATTAAATTAAAATATCCCGGACGTAAGTTCAATTTACACTTCACGGCATTACCGGGGAAGGAAAAGAAGTATTATTGGCAATTCCTCCTGACATCCGCCCCAATAGCTTTAGAGAGTCCTAATTTGATCTAGCTACAGCGATAAGTAAAAGAGAATGTACTTTTATTTTACTTTTGTTTGACACTTTAAAAGTTTCTTACAAATTCTATTTAATTATATAAAGGTTGTATTAAAATCTCGTTTTCTAGTTTTCAAAGGCTTAATTTAACCTCCTTCTTGGACTAAATTGTGAAGATTTTTTCATTATGTCGCCGTTGGAACGAAAGTCGTTGCTCGACAATTTCCTGTCAGAAATTAAGCGTTCGTTCCGTAATAGTCGAGCATCTTGTTCACGTTCTGGCTGATAGGAATGTAGCCAAATATATAAATATAGTAAAATCTACACGAATCTTTTAGTTATTCATACTTTTTTTTCGTAATTTTTTTTAAGATAAGAAGAAGAAAAGTGTGGCTTACAAAATCATGCAAAAACAAATACATTGATTAATATTTAAATAATTTTCACTTTCCACCAAATTCTCAAGGCATTTTGTGTTTAAAAGACGAAACTTAACGCCGCACTTTGCCTTGTTAAACAGAGTAAAGAAATAAAAATATGAACTATTCATTTTCTTGAATGCGAATAAAACCCACAAACTGTCGCTCAAATTTTTATAGTTGTTATTATCGCTTCGGGTAGATAGTGAAAAACGGAGTATCTGGACACTAACTTATCTGCGCCTATAAAAAAAGCTTTTGTAACACTATCAAATAAGAAATAAATTAAAATCTATCAAAAATATACTTCTCTATATAAAACATCACGATACAAAAATAAAATACAAAAAAAAAACCTACAAAGCTTACCTCCTAGCTTGGGATAAAATAGAAAAATAAGAGCATTGTCATCTCTATGCAAACTGGAGCTTTCTCTAAAAGCTCCTTTGAACGGGATATTAACGCCTTAATGTAATATTTTCACATTTTTAATATTGCTTGTGTTATTTCTTATGTCTTTCTATGTTTTTTTATTATTTTCGATAACTAAAAACGTTTTGAAATAAAGTTTCATGACACAGGGGTAGAACTTTGACTGTAAACGCGGCGGTTATAAAATAAAATAAGCGATGACATCAAGAGTTTTACTTATTTAAAAAACGTATAAAAATTTGAACATAGCGGGACTCGAACCCGCGCCTCTTGGAAACCGACCAGGCGCTCTGACCACTAAGCCATACGTTATCATCGAGCTACGTCGAAATTTTTATACGCTTGTACAACTTATTTATGTCCTTGGCATCTCTGTAGGGATATTTTTACTAATTTCCGCTACCCAAAGATAATTACTAAGAATTATCGTCTGGCAAGAGAGAATGCTATTTATTAAATATTTTTAAACATTTTTAAAGTGTTATTCCACACTTACGAAAGAAAAATACTTATTTCGAAAACGTATAAAAATTTGAACGTAGCGGACTCGAACCCGCGCCTCCTGGAAACTAATCAGGCGGTTTCAACCAATTTCGACGTAGCTCGATGAGAACGTATGGCTTAATGGTCAGAGCGACTGGTCGGTTCAAATTTTTATACATTTTCTAAATAAGTATCTTTCTTTCCTAAGTGTGGAATAACACTTTAAAAATGTTTAAAAATATCAAGAGTTTTGTTCAATTCATCTAGCATAAAAATCTATCCAAATAATCGAAACCACAACCGTCGCGATTACATTCACACGCGTGTACCACCGCACCACGTCGACCTCGATACATATAATTATTACAAACACAAAAGCTCACATACAAACTGTTCGACAGTCATAATCTGATAAAGTTCATTAAGTCCGTTCAGGTGGCGTTATAATTAAATATTGTAATGATATTACATTTCATACTGAATACATACTTCCTATATGCGGAAATGTCTACTGACAAATATTATTTTAGCTGTAATTAAGTTGGGATACAGTTTCAGCTTTTGTTGCTTTAAATAAAATAATATGGAGAAATTGGTGTTTTTTTTCGTCTTGACATTTCATATTGAAAGAAGAGGTCAGTCGTGGCAAACTGACTAGTTGTGGGTTCGATCCCCACTCGAGGAGATGAAATATTTATTTAAATTTATATTTCCATTTCTTCGCTCTGGTGTTGAGGCAAAGCGCGGCGTTGAGTTCTGCCACTCAACACGCAATGTGAAGATTCGGCAGAAACTGGGGAACGGAGTGTCTTAACACTAGGTCCCCTCTGCCTCTGCTGTGTGCGGGATACAACGTGAAACTGATTTCATATTGTTTTATTTCATTGATATTTAAGCTAGAAATAAATAGAATGTAACGCAATCGATGGGTCTACGGTTGTCTATGGGTAGGGGACCTCAGCGCCTATACAGTTTACACCCATGTAAGTTCAGCGATTTTCAGTGGCTCAGAAGATATTTGAGAATCTCAATGTACTTGAATCTTAAAATTAAACATGTAAATTAAAAAATGTCGTTCCTATTATGAGAATCGAATACTTTTAAATTGATATTTTTTTTAGATATTTACATAATAAGTATTTGCAGTACAAATATTTTGACATTGTAATGCTAATCTAAACCGTGTATTGGTTAGTGTAATTGGGTGGTGGGAAGTATTAACTTTCACAGTCTGAAGAAAAAACATTTTACAAGTAAATTTTTTGTACCGTTTATTTTAAAAATTCATAGACAACCGTCGATCCGTCGATCGCGTTAAACCCTGTATATGTAGGGGAGAGGGGGGCACATTTGAACGATTTTTAAACTTTGTGTCATATCTAAATATTCTACAGTTTTTAACTTCTTTACTATTTCACAATGCTTAGTCCAACTATTGTGCCACACAATCGTAGCATCGTATGTAGAAAAACATATAAGGTAAAGGTGCAATATCAACTTTAGTAGCAGTAGTCAAATGTTCAAAGCTGCCCCCCTTGCGGGGTAGCTTTGAACATATATGGGGCAGTTTTGAACTATCATCGAATTCAATGAAATTAAAAAGCTTTTAAGTAATTTTATCAATAAACTTAACATTATAAACGATGGAGATCAAATATCAGTACCATGTTAACTGAAAAAAATAATATACCTACTTTAATATTGCGATTGTACTAGTACTAATGTTAAATAACTTTAATATTATTAATAGACTTTAAAAAAACAAAAAAGTAGCTTTGGCTTCCTAGAAGTAATTAACATTATGGGATCAATCATAGAATAAATCTAATGTTATGAAAATAAAACATAATATTTTTTAAATAAACAGCTTACTATCTTAACTTAGAAAAATTAAATTTAAAGGAAAACATGAATGTAGTACGTGACGTAACCAGCAACTGAAATAGGGGGAAGTAGTCTACGTAAGAAATAAAAATTAGCTTCACGTTTTATCCCGCACACAGCACGGCAGGCAGAGGGAACCTAGTGTTAAGACACTCCGTTCCCCACTTTCTGCCGAATTCTGGAGGCATTGCGTGTTGAGTGGCAGAACTCGACACCAAAGCGAAGAAATGGAAATATAAATTTAAGTAAATATTTCATCTCCTCGAGCGGGGATCGAACCCACAACCAGTCAGGATCAATCATAGAATAAACCTAATATTATGAAAATAAAACAAAATATTTTTTAATAAACAGCTTATTACCTTAATTTGAACTTAGAGAAATTAAATTTAAACATGGATATAGTATAGTGACGTAAAGAAAAAAATTGTACAAGCTACTTTTTTACTATTCATAGATGATGAAACATTCGCTAAAATGGAGTCTCCAATATTTATTAAGTGGTAGTCTAATTCCATTACGTAGTCTTCATACGCACAGGTATCAGTCACAGTCTTCATTCTCGTCACAGTAAATTGTCACTTCCTCTTCTGATTCCAAATGCATTTTTGAGTCAGTTTCTTGTAAAGAAAAGTTCAGTTTAGTTTTGTTTTTCTTTCGCGGTATTTTGTTATATATAATAATATTCAAAACTGCCCCCCTTATTTTGTTCAAAGCTGCCTCAGTGGTATTTGAAAAATTAAAAACGTTTTTTTTTCAAGTAAAAGTTTAAAAATTGTATTAATTTCTAGT
>JAATLQ010010551.1:0-11491 GCA_013421005.1 Heliconius erato x Heliconius himera
TGTTGAGTTTTAATAATTTTGTCGAGGACAGGGGCCTCCAAAATTTGAGTCCTATTAAATTTTGTCGAGGACAGGGGCCTCCAAAATTTGAGTCTTATTAAATTTTGTCGAGGACAGGGGCCTCCAAAATTTGAGTCCTAATAAATTTTGTCGAGGACAGGGGCCTCCAAAATTTAAGGGTTTTTTTAATATTTGTTAATTTATTGAGATAAAGGTCAGGGGCGACCTTATTGCAGAATTGCCGTGTCGGCGTCGATTATAATGAATTTAGAAATATTGAGAATAAATTCATAATTCAGATCTTTTAACGAGTAAAATTAGAAATCACATTTAAAATGAATTTAATAATTTTATTTATGAATATAGTTATTTATCGGATGTAACGTCATCGTACCACTCAGTGAATCAGGCGAGTTGTGAAGGAGGGGCGGCCTGCTTTATAAGCAAGGCGCATCGCCGGCAGGGGAACTTGGTGGTTTAGTCGGCCGTCCCATTCACAGCTCTTAATTGTGATAAGGATCACGCCTGAATCATAACGTTAGTGTGAGATTAATTGTGTTATCTCGTACAATGGAGGACCATCAACAAAGCAATGAGACGTCGGAACCACGAGGCTCGCCTATCATCAAATCTCGAGCCGACATATATAAAAAACCTGAAATAAATTATTTTTATTTTTTATTTAAACCGTGTATACATGAAAGAAATTAATGTAAAAATCACAAACCTGACTGAAAACAAAAATAAAATAAAATAAGAAAGAAAATATTATTGCCTCAAGGCCTTATTAAAAATATTTAAAATGCAATAAATTTTTCATTTTGTATAATGATTAATTTAAACTGACAAGTTTCGTTTCCGTCATATTAAATGTATTTGCACATGCGGTTGACGACACTGTGATTGTGGTCATTAAAAATTTATTACTGAATAATTATAAATAATGTTATTGTTATCAGTCGTGGCTCAGGAACAAGAATATGTGACTGTAAACGCGACAGGTACTAAGTTCGATTCCCACTCGAGGAAATTAAATATTTAATATTTTCCGTCTTCCCGTATTTCGTTCCGCCAATCAATACGTAATCCCTCTAGAATTCGGTAGCAAACGGGAATCTGAGAGTCTTATCCCTAGGTTCCCTCTGCCTATCCTGCTGTGTGCGGGATAAAGCATGAAGCTAATAAATATGCTATTTTTCCTTACTATTTTCTTATGTATTGTTTGGTGACGAGTAGAGGCGATGCAAACTGTTGATGACAAAGTCAACTTTTTAAATTGTAATATCTTAACTGTATGTCAAGCATGCGCCATAAAATAAAAAAAAAACATCGTGCTCTGTGATATAATGATGACTTTCGCAAAGCTAGAGCGAAAAGAGATCGAGCTTTCGCAAAATTTAAAAGCAAGGAATCAATGAAATCAAATGTGTGTGTGAAACGACATCTTTAATAAAATACGTAAATTTTCTTAAGAAACTACTCAAACTCTTAGCTTTCCCTACTGTCTCTAAAATTGATTTGAATATTCTCAATCAACACTTTACTTTATTATATTTACTTGATTTATGTATTAAAATTAATATTCTTGCCAATATTCATAGTTTGCCGAAATCTCATATTCCAATTTTTCCTTCACTTCTATCAATGATGCTGATACCTAGAAAACTATTCTTGGTATTTCACTTAAAGCAATAGACTCGGATGATATCAGTCGAAAAATGATTATTATAATTTTGGACATCCTTATTCCTGTAGTCACTCATATTATTATTTTTTCTTTCACTTCGAACTGATTCCCGGAATTATGGCGAAATGCTTCTTCTTTTCCCATTTCCAAAAATTTGAAACATTAAGCTACCGTCACATTTTTTTTTCGATTTCAATCCTTCATTTCCTTTCAAAAATCTTACAATCCATTGCCCATGAAATATCCTCTCATATTACAAAATGTGGTTCTGATAAATCCGCTGCAGTCCGGATTTGGTATTGGACACAGTACAACTACTACTGATCTAACTGTGTTTATTTTAATCATTCAATACAGTGGATCATCATCTATTTATTGCTCACTTATCCAACGCTAATATCTTAGATTCAGCTTTAGAATGATTTTCATCCTATCTTCAGGGACGTCGACAGTCTGTTCGTGGAGATCGGATAAGCTCTGACTGGCAAAATATGAAAGTTGTCGTGCCTAAAGGCGGTATTTTGTCTCATCTTCTCTTCTCAGTATTTATTAACTCCATTACTTCTGTTATAAATTTTTGATACCATCTTTACACTGATGCCTTGCAGCTTTATGAACACGCTAGTGTTGATAATATCGTGGATACTATTTACACTTTAAACACCAACCTTCGGCAATAATACCGATATGGTCTACAAAATATGGCGTTGAAATCAATCCTAACAAATGTCAGGCAATAATCATTGTTAGTTCACGTCAACTGGTTAAAACGTTGTTAAAACTGGTTAAAACGTTGTTAAAACTGGTTAAAACGTTGTTGCTTCCTATTTTCGATTATTGTGATGCTGGTTGCTTGGATATAAATATTGAACTCTTAAATAAGGTTGAACGATTGTTCAATACCTGCAAACGTTTCATTTGGAAACAGCTGGGCTGGCTCACAGTGCTTAATCGCCGAAACTCCAGATTGTTGATTACGCTATTCTGTTTTTCTTCTTTCTGTTTTCATTGAATTCAAACTCTCCCACTTACCTCTTTTCTCCTTCCTGTCTTCTTTCCATTATAAATCTTTACCATCTCAATCCAGTCTCGTATTTTCGTTGACTGGTAGAATTAGGCTAAAACAAGGGTATTACAGAAAAAGAATGAAAGAAAGATGAATGCGGAGTCAGCTTAGCTGGTCGAATCCGCAATAAAGAGATACACAGAATGACAGGTACTAGCGAGGATGACACGGTGAGAATGAAGAAGAACGTGCCTAGCTGGTTTTGTCGAATGAATGAGTGATGAAAGAACGGCAAAAAAGATTTATAATGGTAAAGTGAGGTAGAGTAAGGAAGGAGACTTCGGTTGACCTTCGAAAACATTGTATCAAAGATACTTGTGAAAGGTAGCGTTTGACGCTAAGTTAAGAATAGAGTGTCTAGATTCCCTTGGCCTAACCTATATACGGAATACAGCATAAAAAAATTAAAACACAAATTGCCACATCACACTAAAAGATTAAATAAAACCATTTAATCGGATGTCATCGGAGTGACAATTTGATAATAATGTATATAATAAAATTTCCCATTTTAAGCTTGTCCTTTTGTTCCTTACATTTTTCCAACGCTTGCCGCTAACGAGCCACGCGTCGGTACCACCTGTCTAATACATCTCGAGCGCTTTTTACTTCCTGGCGTTACATTTTATTTTGTACTTTACTGATGGAAACGACAATTGTAAGTGTAATATTAGTTTTTACATTTAAAAGCTTTATTTTATTCCTTCCACTATCAACCTAAAATGGAAGACCTTGTATATCGCTGGAATGTTTAAGAATTATACGCTGTCGCATTATAACAAATTGGGTCCAAACAAGTACTATGTATATAGTATTGGTCTTTTGGTAAGGTCTTTGGTCTTTATAGAATATTAGAAGACGCAATCTATGCATGTAAATAGAAGTACGGAAACCTAAAAAGAATATTATATAATTATTTCAATAATAAACGTACAATCCAGTCAAGCCAGTGGTATAAGCCAGTCATAGCTTTAGGCATCACGGACGTAAACTTAATAATCCTAACTCTACACAAAGTAAATAACGCTCTTTGAAAATAATATTCTCGTTGATATTTTGACGTACTTGGTGCAATTTTGATATATTCATTAAAATATTATAAAAACAAACTAGAATTTGACCATATTACAAAATAGCTTTGGGTTCGATGCTCATTTGGAGTTATATTTAGTGTTGAAACAAGAGCATTCATATTAGCGCACTGAAACGCCATCTGACTGAACACAACGGTTGTGGGTTCTATGGCCAATTGGAGAATGAATTATTTTTAATTCTCCATTCTGATAAGTATCTCGAATTTGGGCGAACCAGAGGAGAAGCGTCTTGACAATAGGTTATATGTGTCTGCCCTGTCATATACAAGATAAAACATGAAGAAAAAAGGCATAATATAAAAAAAAAATCTCGTATACATTTAAACGTTTTCCAACTACATCATAATCGCATCTTAAATTTAACTACATAAGTATAATGTGTGTTGAAAAAATTTAAAATAATTATAATAAAACTGTTGTTAATCCACTCAACACGCAGTGTCGCCAGAATTCAGCGGAAGATGGGGAACGAGGGGGTATTAATGGGAACGGAGTGTCCTCACACTGGGTTCCTAGGTTCCCTCTGCCTACCCTATTGCGTTCGGAAAAACAGCGTTAACCAAAAAAAGCTACTCTAACACACTAGAACGACTTGAATTTATTGCTAACATTTGAATTACATCATCAACTCTATATATACCAGTACATTAATAGTTTAAATGCAATTTTGACGCTATCTCCTTAGACTGGATGCGTCCTATATCACGACACCACCTCATTTCCATACATCGAATACTTGATATTAAGTTGTGGATGGGAAAATTATAAATCACCCTGTATAACAGTTTGTGTACTAAACGTGTCCTGGTAAGCTCTTTAAAAGCTTTCGGAATTTTGGAGACAGTGTATGTATTTTGTTGTGTGATTATAATATATTAGACAAGGTTTGTAGAGCATTTTCTCGGTTGTAAATTATAGAATCTTTCTTTTATTGACCATTTTTCTGCATTCGCTTGCTCAGATTAAATGAAGTTACTTGTGTAAAATATAATACAAATTATTTATGTTTGAGCTTCAGCAGCAGCTGCAGAGGAAATTTAATTACGACACTCTGTTCTTCATTTTCTGCATTATTTTGAAGCATTGCGTGTTGACTGGCGGAAGTCAACATCTCACTTCGTCTTGTAAATGAAAATAATTAATTCACCCGAGAGGGAATCGAAGACACAACAGTATCACGTGTTTTAAAAAGAAAAAATATTTCATATTTAGAGGCCACTCGAGGCCAGAGTCGCACACTTGTACCCATGCGTTATGGGGTTGATTCCAACTCGAGGGAATGAAAGATTTAATATTTTCATTTCCTCACATTAGTAACGAGGCCAAGCGTGGGGTTGAGTTTCGCCACACGCAATGGCGTCAAAATTCTGTGTAAAGTAAGCAACGGAAGTGACTTAATGAGAACGAAATGTCTTAATAATAGGTTCCCGGGCTCTCTCTGCCTACCTTGCTATGTATGAGGTGCAGCGGGAAGGTAACAAAACTTATATATGAAGCAAGAGTAAGAGAGGCAGTGGCAGACTTAGGTTGCTCTTTGTGAACATAGTCGGTACTGAAAGAGTATTAAACTGGATCCCTCGAAGGGTACGTAAGAAGATGGCAGTGGATGAGGCAAAAGAGGTGGATAGAGAAGTTTTACTCTGGCTACCCTGCTAGGGATAAAGCGTTAAACTAAAGAAACATTTTTTTTTACTGTCGCCGTCCATTACTGAACTCATATGAACATCATTTAAATAAATAAATAAATGGACATAGTATGAATGATAATTAAATATTTAAATGTAAAACAAATATTATGTGGTGGCAGGTGGCAACCGTGAAGCTGATTTTTTTGATTTTTATTCCCTCCTAGTAATTTTACACTGGCATATTAAAATACATAAAACAAGAAATGTATAAAATTTCTTAAAATTGAAGCATCTATACCTACATTAAAATAAAATGTTTGTTTTTAAACAACAATAATTTCAAAACAACAAAAACAGCTATCTTTATGTTTTCCTGAAGTAATCTTCAGACCAGCCAAACCGATTTTTATAGAAATTTCGCAAAAATATATATAAAATTTTTGCGAATTAATCAAATTAAACCTCACGAGCCTTAAATTTCATTTTTTTAGTTTTACGACCTTTAAATTTCATTTTTTTAGTATATAACAGTATAGTTAACCGTATTAAGAATTTTCTCTAAATACACTTAAATAAAAAAAAATGGTATAGTCAAGCGGGCGCATCCGCAGGGGGCTAGTTAGCTAGCTAGGTTTTAAATAAAAGTGGATATTAAATATATTTGCGAATATGTGTCAGAATAAATAATATCTATAATCTGTAAAATCCGTTCCGGATAAATAAAATGTTAATTTAAATTTATTTCGAAAAATGATTTAGTTATTTCATTAATACTTTAAGCCCGTTTTTCACCGCGATAGAGAAATAAGCGAGTAATAGTATAGATTTACATTACCAACAACAAAGAATTTTATATTTTCTTATTACTTCACTTCACTCTAGAATTGAGCGTATTCATTTTAACTCTTTCTGCTCGTTGGGTCCTTTCCACAAAACTATTTATTGATGGAAATAGAAGTACGCAATACTTATTTAGAAAACGTATAAAAATTTGAACGTAGTGGGACTCGAACCCGCGCCTCCTGGAAACTGACCAGGCGCTCTGACCACTAAGCCATACGTTCTCATCAAGCAACGTCGAAATTTTTATACGCTTGTTACAACTTATTTATGTTGTTAGCATCTCTGTAGGGAGATTTTTACAAATTTCCGCTACCCAAAGATAATTACTAAGAATTATCGTCTGGCAAGAGAGAATGCTATTTATTAATTATTTTAAACATTTTCAAGTGTGGATTAACACTTTAAAAATGTTTAAAATAGAAGTATGCAGTTTACTCTTGCTAGTTCAACATAGTCCTTACTGAGTCGGCCCGCTTTACTCGGTGGGAACCAGGCTTTAGGCTTTACCTACTGCTTCGGGGCTAAAAGGACTGAAACTAATTGAAATTACAATTTTATCTTATGAGTAGAAATATCTAACGCATAGAAAACCTGGTAGTCCTTCTCGTTTTATCTGATTTCTAGACTTTTTTTAATACTTAATAATTCGGCAGAAAGGAGGAGTGTCTCAATAGTAACGGAGTATCTTAACACTAAATTTCTAGACTACGTGCGGAATATTGCGTGAAAATTACAACAACTTAATAAAAAACCAATCAAAGAAAAACTATAATAAGGTATGGTGTAAATGTACACACATTGAGTGTTGAGTAGACAGTACTACAGGCTACAGGCTAGAAAGATTAGAGCTAAAGCTTATAGCTGTAAAATACGACGGTTGTGAGTTCAATTCTCACACGTAGGAAACATATCAATTTTACTTCCTCTTGTAACAAGACAAAGCACAGCGTTGTATTGCGTCACTCTACACACAATGTCTTAAAAAAGGGAATTTGAGTCAGGAACGGAGTGTCTTAATACTCTGTAGGTACTCTCAGTCGATTCTGCTATGAGTGGGATACGACGCTTAACTATTTAAAAGAATAATGAAGCTATTCTCCGCTAAATTCTCTGCACACAAAACGAAAAAAAAATTGTACCAATCAATCTATCAATATAAAAGATATCTAGCTATGGTACTTTACTTGAGCTGCCACAAAGAAACCTTTTATCTATTTTCTTTTTCTTTTTAACCTTTTGGTTACTTCCCCTACATCTGTCTAATGTCGATGTGCATTATCGAAGTGATATTTGGAATAGTGAAATTATTTTATAATTTTAGTATTGAAAAAAATATATATATTAAAATTAATTTGAGATGGATTTGAACCCACGCCACTGTAAGTGCGTTCATGGATTATTTTCTATTAAACTTCGCGTTCTTTTACAGCCACGCGCGCTTCAATATTTTTTTAATTAATTAGAGATGTGTTTGTTTTGTTGCTTATTTTATTTTTTTTATAAAAAAAAAAACCAAACAACGTCCGACCCTAACGGCAACGGTTGAAAATTCGATTCTCACTTGGGGAAATCAATTACTTATATTTCTGCGTTCTGGTAATAAGAGTTATCGGTATTAAGTTTCGCCAGTTATCATACAATGTTCCAAAAGTGGGTAATTGACTCCCACTTTCTACTCCGTTATATGCGGGATACATAGGGAACCAAAAAAAATACATTTTTTTTGAGGTCGATGAGTGACAACGACGGACGCAAGTTCAAAGCAATCTCAATAGATTATTAAAACAAACCATGCTACATCTAGCTTTGGTGTTAAATAATTTCCGATCAGTATTATCGAAATCCGCAATAAATTATTCTATCAATCGGCTGTTATTAATTTTAGATTTTAATTATTATTATTAATAATTATTTAGTAGAATAATGTTTGCTTTGGAAATTGGTTTATAATATTTTGAGCAAATTTGATAATATTTAATTTATTATGCATGTATACAATTTGTATGTTTTTCCAGTGTACCCCGATGGCCTTAATGTTAAAAAAATATTTTAGCCTGTTATATTTTGACTAAAAGCCTTCTTAGCGAATGCGAAAAGAAAATAGTGATGTAATATTTTTTAAACGAAGCCGAAGATATGCATTAGCTCGTCCCTTTTACTTTCATAAAATGAAGTAAATTTATGTTTAATATAAATATGAGGCTAGTTGTGGCGCAGAATTATATACATATATCAGTATCACATACATAGTCAGAAAACCTACGCCGAAGTTTCGATCAATCTCTTATATTGACTAATTGACTTCATAAAAGCGTGTTAAAAATAAGTAGAAATAATAAAGAATAAAAATAAGTTATAGAAAAAATACAGAGGCCTATATAAAAAATAAGTGTGAAAAATCGACTATTTATGTTACGGTTATGGGTTCAATCCCCACTCGAGGAGATGAAATATTTATTAAAATTTATATTTCCATTTCTTCGCTCTGGTGTTGAGGCAAAGCGCGGCGTTTAGTTCCGCCACTCAACACGCAATTCCTTCAGGTTTCGCATTCTTTTCCATTCGCGTGAAGCTGAAAAAAATTATAAATATTTAAAATAGACAACTTCGCTCGCTTAAACTTCATTTTTATATCCTAGTTAAAAACTATTTAAATAAAAATTACCCTATGTCGTTTCTAATACCTCTAAGAATATTTGTACAAAGTTTCACGAATTTCAATAGAGCAGTTTTGGCGTGAAAGCGTAACAAACAAACTTACATTTACATTTATAATATTAGTATGATGATATAATATAATATACGATACTTTAACCGTAATATAACCCTTTTTAAAGCAAAACGATTTAATCGAAGGAAACACTTGGAGTTAAACAATTGAGCTTAATACTCTTTTGGTTTTTATGTTCTTTTCTTTCATGCCATTTTTATGAAACATCTACCTTGAGTTACTGGCCACTTTATACACATTTAATAGATTTTTCTCATAGAATTTAACCTACAGCTTTAAGATTTGGAGTTTATTTTCTTGTGTATTTTTTTTTACATTCACTTCTCCACTTTGGCTAGCTTACCAGAGCTAGATAATGAAAATAATTCATTTACCCAAGTAGAAATCGACCCTAAATCGTCATGTTTACAGTCAGACGCTGTGCTGCTGCCCCACGATGGTTACAATTCACAAGTTCCCAGTAGGAAGCCAATATACGTCTTTCCTGATTGAACTATTGGGCCATTTTTCGTTCGATGCAAGTGCTTTTTTTGTTATTATATTTTTTAATAAATGTATTAGTAAAATTTTTATTTGCTTAAAGTTGAAATTCATATTTTTTATAAGCTTTTATCTAACTTGCCGTGCTATTATGTCTGTTAGTGTATCCGAAATATTGCAAGCTCAATATGACCCACTTCCCAATGTCCGATTGAACCGCAATTTGGATTATGATCGCAATACTGATTAAAATAAAATAAATATAATGAATACAGCTTTTAATCCAAAATGGCCGCCGCCACAAAATTGCAGTTAAAAATTTTTGCACAATATGGGTTACAAATGAAAGACCTACTAACCACCTAATATGGATTTCAAATAATTTGTAAAATAACAATACATAATGAAAAAAAAACGTCTAGAAGCTTGTTTTTTAAAGAGTTATTTTTAATTTACATTTTATTTAGTTTGATATACAAACATTCTCGTATTCAACGCGACAAAAATGAACATACATTATAATAAGAACAAAATTTCAATTCACACGAGAATAATTGGTACAAAATTTATTCACAAAATTTAATCCATACGTTAGACTAGCCGAGTTGAAACAAGGTAAAGCTAGTTATATAGAAGCTTGTAAAAACTGAATTGCGAAAGTTAAACACTTTGCTTGGTTTAAATAAAACGATTTATAATCAAAATTAAATTATAACCTCTATTTTAGTTTGGCCAGTTTTTGGTTTTGTTAAGTTAGTTTTTATTGTACTTTTATGTTATTTACATATGCATCTATTAATTATGTAGTATTTTTAACAGACTAAAATAACTACAGGAGGTTCTCAATTTGTCAAGTATATTTTGATAATATTTTTTCATTGTGTAGGCTATATCTCAGGTATGATCCCAAATATTTTTAATATCAATTGCTTAAGCACATTCTTGTAGTTTCACACTGTATCACGCGTTTAGCTGTAGGCGGAGGGAATCTAGAATAGGTTCCTAGATTTCATTTATGTTAAGATACTCCATCCCCATTTAGACACTTCAGTTTCCCTTTTTTATTTTGTAAGTTTGTATGTATGTACTTTTCATTACCTCATATCTACTAAATCACGGAATGAATAAATACAATTAAACAACATTATCATGTACGTCGGAGTAGAAAAGCAACACTTATTAAAAAAAGTTAATGAAAATAAATAAAATATATATTGTTATCAAATATTCAATGACCGCACGCAACGCAGCGCTTTGCCTCGATATCAAAGCGAGGATATGATAAAAAAAGTATTTCATTTCCTAAAGTGGGAGTTGAGAGGCCAGTCGTGGCGCAGGGGCACAAAGTGTGACTGTAAAACCGACTGGTTGTGGGTTCGATCTCCTCTCGAGCAGATGAAATATTTACTTAAATTTATATTTCCATTTATTCGCTCTGGTGTCGAGGCAAAGCTCGGTGTTGAGTTCTGCCACTCAACATGCAATGCCTCCAGAATTCGGCAGAAAGTGGGGAACGGAGAGTCTTACCACTAGGTTCCCTCTGCCTACTCTACTGTGTGCGGGATACAACTGATGAAGCTGAAGCTGATGAAGTGGGAGTTGAACCCACAGCCTGTCCAGCTTAAGCCTCATTAATATATTCATTGGCATAAAACGTTACATAGGGCTAAGCTGGTTTAATAAATGAAAAAAGATTGGTGTTTAAAAGTCCTTAATATTTTATATTTTTTATTTGCGTTGTAATTTTTAATTGATTTATGTTTTGGTTAAAATAAAAAAAAGTCATTATCCTCCAGAGTGTGATTTACCCGCGTCCGAAGTGAGATGTAAAACGTCGTAAAGTGGTGTCGTAGTGTACTTTTACATATATATATATATATATATATATATATATATATATATATATATATATATATATATATATATATATATATATATATATATATATATATATATATATAT